>JAGISJ010000068.1:17918-53000 GCA_023375725.1 Nephotettix cincticeps
TGAAATATAAGGTTAAAAATCTTTATCTATCTGATCACAGTCACTATAATAGGCCCTAGCTTGTCCTGCACTTATAAATGGACCACATTCACATTAGGCCCTAGCTTGTCTTGCACTTGTAAACTGACCACATTCACTATAGGCCCTAGCTTGTCTTGCACTTGTAAACTGACCACATTCACTATAGGCCCTAGCTTGTCTTGCACTTGTAAACTGATCACAGTCACTATAATAGGCCCTAGCTTGTCTTGCACTTGTAAACTGACCACATTCACTATAGGCCCTAGCTTGTTTTGCACTTGTAAACTGACCAGCACATTCACTGTATGCCCTAGCTTGCCCTGCACTTGTAAACTGATCACAATCACTATAGGCCCTAGCTTGCCCTGCACTTGTAAACTGATCACAATCACTATAGGCCCTAGCGTCTTGCACTTGTAAACTGACCACATTCACTATAGGCCCTAGCTTATTTTGCACTTGCAAACTGATCACAATCACTATAGGCCCTAGCTTGTCTTGCACTTGTAAACTGACCACATTCACTATAGGCCCTAGCTTGTTTTGCACTTGTAAACTGACCAGCACAATCACTGTATGCCCTAGCTTGTCCTGCACTTGTAAACGGACCACATTCACTATAGTCCCAAGCTTGTCTTGCACTTGTAAACTGATCACAATCACTATAGGCCCTAGCTTGTCTTGCACTTGTAAACTGATCACAATCACTATAGGCCCTAGCTTGTCTTGCACTTGTAAACTGATCACAATCACTATAGGCCCTAGCTTGCCCTGCACTTGTAAACTGATCACAATCACTATAGGCCCTAGCTTGTCCTGCACTTGTAAACGGACCACATTTACTATAGTCCCAAGCTTGTCTTGCACTTGTAAACTGATCACAATCACTATAGGCCCTAGCTTGCCCTGCACTTGTAAACTGATCACAATCACTATAGGCCCTAGCTTGTCTTGCACTTGTAAACTGATCACAATCACTATAGGCCCTAGCTTGTCTTGCACTTGTAAACTGACCACATTCACTATAGGCCCTAGCTTGTTTTGCACTTGTAAACTGATCACAATCACTATAGGCCCTAGCTTGTCCTGCACTTGTAAACGGACCACATTCACTATAGTCCCAAGCTTGTCTTGCACTTGTAAACTGATCACAATCACTATAGGCCCTAGCTTGTCTTGCACTTGTAAACTGACCACATTCACTATAGTCCCAAGCTTGTCTTGCACTTGTAAACTGATCACAATCACTATAGGCCCTAGCTTGTCTTGCACTTGTAAACTGACCACATTCACTATAGGCCCTAGCTTGTCCTGCACTTGTAAACGGTCAACATTCACTATAGTCCCAAGCTTGTCTTGCACTTGAAAATGGATCACATTCACTATACTCCCTAGCTTGTTCTGTACTTTTGTAAACTGACCAGCACAATCACTGTATGCCCTAGCTTGCCGTACACTTGTAAACCGACCACATTTACTATAGGCCCTAGCTTGTCCTGCACTTTTATAAGGATCATATTCACTATAGGTCCTAGCTTGGCTTGCACTTGTAAACTAACCACAATCACTCTATAGTGATTGTGATATGTCAGTTGCTCTTTTACTACATTATTTAATATTTAACAAATCATATGGTTATTTGCATTGTCATTATATGTTTGTTTACAATGTGTAAATTAGTTGATTAAATGGTTAATTACAAGAACTTATTTAATTATTTAAGTATTAAATAGTGGCGACGAAGGAGAAAAATATCAATACAATGTTAACTCTGAGTGACTACAAAAAGCTTAGAGGTACAATTAAAGTATAATTCACTAAACTTTCAAATAAAATCATCAAACATGAGATTGATCAAGATCAGATTGAAGATAGATTACAACATTTAGAGACAAATTGGACCAAGTTTCTTTCAATACAGGAGAACATTGAACTACTAACAGATGAAAATGACATTGAAGAAGAAATAAATTACAGACTAGAAGTTGAAGATAGTTACATGAAACTAAAAACTTTGATGAGAAAATTAAGACCAACTGTATTGACTTCAAACGAAGATCCTAGTATTATGTTTACAGGTAATACCACTGATAACCAATATGCGACAGCACACATTTCTTTTGTGCCATTCAATGAAGAGGAGACCTTTAATAATTTCACTAAAAGACTTGAAGTTTTTATGACTTTAAAAAATGTATCTGGAGAATCTACCAAAACTTTAACATTATTGAACGCTCTACCACCATCTCTACATCAGAAGTTATATAACATTTGTGCGCCTGAAAATCCACTCAAGAAAAGCTACGATGAACTTGTCTTATTGTTACGTCAGTACCTAGATCCACAGCCTAGTGTATGGGCTAGGCAACACAACTTCATTACAAGAGAACAAAGAGCTGGTGAGACTATCTCAGATTTTTCAATTGAACTAAAGAAACTTGTCACACCTTGTGAATTCTTCTGCTCCTGTGGTAAGTCTACAGTAGATAAAATGCTAAGATTACAATTTTTGAGAGGATTACGGGACTGTGAAATAAGAACAAAATTGTTAAGAACTGAACCGACCAACACTTTTCAACAAGTTTCAGCCATGGCTATGACAATGGAACTTTCTAAATTTGAAAACATGATGATGTCTTCAACTAATCATGAGGCTCAAGTAAATAAAATTAGTTTTCCTAAAAAAAATAATTATGTTAATAATAATAAAAATAAAATGAACAACTCCATTACACATGACAGTGTGCCAGTTACATTTCAATCACTAAAGGGTAGATGTTACAGATGCGGGAATGACAAACACAAAGCTAATGTCTGCAGGTTTGTTGATGAATTTTGTAGAAAATGTGGGAAAGTTGGTCACATTTCTACTGTTTGCCTTGGCCCACAAATTTATAAGAAAAATGTTGGTGTCCACCAAGCAGAGGCTTTCATCGAAGAACAACAACAATATGAAATAAATTTGATAACTTCAAAAACCAGTGATAAATTCAATGTGAAGGTAAGCATTGAAGGTAAAGAACTTACAATGGAACTGGACACAGTTGCTGCATTAAGTACTTTATCTTACAGTGATTATTTGAAACTTCAACTGGACAAACCTTTACATAAAACTAGAGTTGAACTACGTAGGCCTACATATATGGGAGAACTTGTCAAAACTATGGGGTTGTTTCGAGGTTCAAGAGTTGTGATACCTGAAACATTGCAAGGACAAGTTTTAAAAGAGTTACATGTGGGCCATTTAGGAATTGTGAAGATGAAAGGACTTGCTAGAAGCTATTGCTACTGGAGAAATATTGACAACCACATTGAAGATCTTGCTAAATCTTGCCGTTCATGCTGTTTGAAGCAAAATCTACCTGCCAAAGTTGAAGTACACCCTTGGATAAACCGTCAGAGCCCTGGCAACGTATTTATATTGACTTTGCCGGTCCAATCAAAGGCCAGTTTTTCTTTGTAATAGTTGACGCCTACACCAAATGGGTTGAAATAATACCAACTAAAACGACAAATTCGAACTGGTGCATTCAAAAACTTAGACAACTATTTGCTACCATTGGTTATCCATTGACATTAGTCTCAGACAACGGTCCCAACTTTACTTCTACACTATTTAACCAATTTTTCAAGTCTGCGGCATAACTCACAAACTTACAGCTCCGTACCACCCTGCAACTAACGGTCAGGCGGAGCGATTCGTCCAAGAAACAACTCCTGGCAATGGAAAATGATGGTGGGGATTTATCTTTTAAAATTCAACAGCTTCTGATGACTTGGAGAAATGCACCTAATCCTACCGGTCAATCTGCTTATCAGTTAATGTTTGGCAGAAGCATACGAACACGTCTCAATTTGATGACCCCTCAAAACCAAGAACTTAAAGAAGATAATCAAACAGATATTAAAGTAAAGCGCCAGTTGCAAAAAGGAGACAGAGTGCAAGTCAGAAGTTTCTTAAATCGTGTAGAGAAGTGGACATTTGGACAAGTAGTAAAGAAACATGGACTCCTGCTATATACAGTTAAAATGGATGATGGACACACTTGCAAAAGGCACATCAACCATATCAGACCTTGCAAACTTAAGAGGGAGGATTGATATGTCAGTTGCTCTTTTACTTCATTATTTAATAGTACCTGGTGACCGAGCTTTGCTCGTTTAGAATAATACATGTATTATGAAAAATAATTAGAAAAATTAAAACACATTTATTACTCAATGAAAACATTTATGTGGTTTAAATAAAACCGATTTAATACGGCCTATAGTGAGTCTGACACGGTACAACTCGTCTACGACATTAGTCAATTGAGCGATGCCGTTTAACGTCTTTTAGCCAATGCCGATCATTTACTATTTAATTATCCATACCGTTATTATTAGCCTGTGATCAACTGATTTTTTTATAAACGGAATGAGGATTGAAAAGCAAAAGAGAAATTTAATTTACATCAATTAATTGGTTTGTTACAGTGGCTTCAAGCAATACAACGAATACGTTTTCTATCAAAACACGGAAGGTTTTGGAAATACTTTTTTTCTGCTTTTATTTCGCACAGCTATGTTATCCTTAAGTTTTTACAAATTGTTTAGTAACCTGATAATTTTGCATTTATTTAATTCATAAAATAAATATTAATGCATAATCTCTACATTGTTCCCCGCAGTCTTCAATCAAGAACTGTCAAACGGTTATAAACAGCTGTTTTGGTTTGTATTGTTTACATTTTATTCTCCATAAGCGTAATGTTAAATTTTTAGATTTTAAACTTAATATTACAAGAAAACACGAAATTTCCTGGACATTAGACCTATCTAGAACTTATTTTCTACTCGGAAATTAGTTATTTCCAAAATATAAAGAAAATCCTCGGTGCCGTTTTTGAGATCCGTGTGCAAATATATATATATATATATATATATATATATATATATATATATATATATATATATATATACAAACCTTGCTCGTATTATAGTATTGGATTTAACAAATCATATGGTTATTTGCATTGTCATTATATGTTTGTTTACAATGTGTAAATTAGTTGATTAAATGGTTAATTACAAGAACTTTAATTATTTAAGTATTAAATAGATTGTAGGCTATAGTGATTGCAAGTCTAGGATAAGCTAGGGCCTAGGGCATAGGCCCTAGCTTGTCCTAGACTTGTAAACGGACTACATTTACTATAGGCCCTAGCTTCTGCACGTCTTATAGTAGTGCAGTAAGTTTACAGTACTGCCACACATTTGTCGGATGATATTGCATGTCTCATATGGTGGTACATTAAGTGTACAGTATTGCCATCACACATTTGTCGGATGATATTGCATGTCTCGTGGTGGTACATTAAGTGTACAGTATTGCCATCACACATTTGTCGGACGATATTGGATGTCTCGTGGTGGTACATTAAGTGTACAGTATTGCCATCACACATTTGTCGGATGATATTGCACGTCTCGTGGAGGTACATTAAGTGTACAGTATTGCCATCACACATTTGTCGGATGATATTGCATGTCTCGTGGTGGTACATTAAGTGTACAGTATTTCCATCACACATTTGTCGGAAGATATTGCACGTCTCGTGGAGGTACATTAAGTGTACAGTATTTCCATCACACATTTGTCGGATGATATTGCATGTCTCATGGTGGTACAGTAAGTGTACAGTATTGCCATCACACATTTGTCGGATGATATTGCACGTCTCATGGTGGTACAGTAAGTGTATAGTATTGCGATCACAAATTTGTCGGATGATATTGCATGTCTCATGGTGTTACATTAAGTGTACAGTATTGCCATAACACATTTGTTGGATGATATTGCATGACTCAAGGTATTACAGTAAGTTTACAGAATTGCCATCACACATTAATCGGATGATATTGCATGTATCATGGTGGTACAGTAAGTGTATAGTATTGCGATCACAAATTTGTCGGATGATATTGCATGTCTCATGGTGTTACAGTAAGTGTACAGTATTGCCATCACACATTTGTCGGATGATATTGCACGTCTCATGGTGGTACATTAAGTGTATAGTATTGCCATCATACATTTGTCGGATGATATTGCATGACTCATGGTATTACAGTAAGTGTACAGTATTGCCATCACACATTTGTCGGATGATATTGCATGACTCATGGTATTACAGTAAGTGTACAGTATTGCCATCACACATTTGTCGGATGATATTGCATGTATCATGGTGGTACAGTAAGTGTACAGTATTGCCATCACACATTTGTCGGATGATATTGCATGACTCATGGTATTACAGTAAGTGTACAGTATTGCCATCACTCATTTGTCGGATGATATTGCATGTCTCATGGTGGTACAGTAAGTGTACAGTATTGCCATCACACATTTGTCGGATGACATTGCATGTCTCATGGTGGTACAGTAAGTGTACAGTATTGCCATCACACATTCGTCGGATGATATTGCATGTCTCATAGTGGTACAGTAAGTGTACAGTATTGCCATCACACATTTGTCGGATGATATTGCATGTCTCATAGTGGTACAGTAAGTGTACAGTATTGCCATCACACATTTGTCGGATGATATTGCATGTATCATGGTGGTACAGTAAGTGTATAGTATTGCCATCATACATTTGTCGGATGATATTGCATGACTCATGGTATTACAGTAAGTGTACAGTATTGCCATCACACATTTGTCGGATGATATTGCATGACTCATGGTATTACAGTAAGTGTACAGTATTGCCATCACACATTTGTCGGATGATATTGCATGTATCATGGTGGTACAGTAAGTGTACAGTATTGCCATCACACATTTGTCGGATGATATTGCATGACTCATGGTATTACAGTAAGTGTACAGTATTGCCATCACTCATTTGTCGGATGATATTGCATGTCTCATGGTGGTACAGTAAGTGTACAGTATTGCCATCACACATTTGTCGGATGACATTGCATGTCTCATGGTGGTACAGTAAGTGTACAGTATTGCCATCACACATTCGTCGGATGATATTGCATGTCTCATAGTGGTACAGTAAGTGTACAGTATTGCCATCACACATTTGTCGGATGATATTGCATGTCTCATAGTGGTACAGTAAGTGTACAGTATTGCCATCACACATTTGTCGGATGATATTGCATGTCTCATAGTGGTACAGTAAGTGTACAGTATTGCCATCACACATTTGTCGGATGATATTGCATGTCTCATAGTGGTACAGTAAGTGTACAGTATTGCCATCACACATTTGTCGGATGATATTGCATGTCTCATAGTGGTACAGTAAGTGTACAGTATTGCCATCACACATTTGTCGGATGATATTGCATGTCTCATAGTGGTACAGTAAGTGTACAGTATTGCCATCACACATTTGTCGGATGATATTGCATGTCTCATGGTGGTGTGCA
This sequence comes from Nephotettix cincticeps, assembly GCA_023375725.1. Lineage (NCBI taxonomy): Eukaryota > Metazoa > Arthropoda > Insecta > Hemiptera > Cicadellidae > Nephotettix > Nephotettix cincticeps. Next base: position 25,377 of record JAGISJ010000068.1, read on the forward strand.
GTGGTGCGTAATGGACGAGGAAACCTTGGCCTGGATTAGCGATGGACATCGTCAAAACTGAAATAAAACGCAAGTATCGCGTTTTATTAAAATATTAAGATATAATCGTTAATATTTATAGTTTTTCACGATATAAAGAATTAAATTAGCTGCGTAAACTTAAGTCAGCATATACAACTCAAAACCAGAAGAGTGCAAAAATCTATAAAATTTCTTCTTCTAAAAAGTCTTTATTTTTTATTAGATTTTGAAAATATTTCATCAAGTCTTGAATTTCCAAGACGAATATTGAATGTCGGGAGACATTATTTACGCTATTGAAACTTGTCGGTTTCGTTATCTGTAGAGTTATTCGAAATAATACTATAGTGATTTCGCCTTGTACAGTAAACATATACCAGTCCGAAATGTTGAAAATAGTGGTGCTGTAATGTTGAAGAAACAATTTTCAACGTCCTAAACTCAAATAATAGCTATTTAACTAAGCTATTTTATTAGGTCCATTCCTACGTGAAACTCAGTGGACTTAAGTGATAATTTCCTTTTGTAGTAACCTAGTACATTGTCCTCGGGTTCATTTCTCTATCAAATAATAAAATCAATTTCTTAATTAATTGTTACTAATCGTTTCTGTAGGAAATAAATTTGGGCTAGAACTTTAGGTTATATCACCCAATAATACCCCATCAAACCATCCAAAGTATTAAACCTCCTTGAAAGTGTAGATCAACAGCCCGTATTAGTAGGCCTATATTACGTTACTGTTGCCGTGGACAGGGGTATAATGGTGCTTGGGTTAAAATACTATGCTACCAATTATAAGTATGTGTATTGTATAATATATATTTATAGTTAAGTTAAAGTTAAAAGTAATCAAAATTAATTAAAAAATGTTATTGATTTTTTTTGATTCCTTATAAAAATAGGTTAAATGAGCCTTACTACATGCACTGTGTATATCACAAATATTCTACAGAGTTATACTATAATTAATTATATAGATAATTATATAGTAATCACTATTATTTAAACTTCGTTTTCTGAAGTTCTAAGCATTTAGTCATAGACTAACTATTCAAAATACTAATTGCTTAACATTTTTGTCCTGTTTTCAGTGGAGATAGCTGAATTATTTTATAAATTGTTGGTGTTTCCAGATAAAAAATGATTATTTCAGATATTTATAAGAGGCTATAACATTTGAACTGCCATTTTTACATAGGATGACGTCATGCTATTTGAGACCAGATACCCTTTAATCCATAAATTGAAATAAAAAACCTCGCAGTCATTTTTGGATTTTTTTCCTTTTTTGGGAATTTTAGGGATAAACTACCCTTAAAAATAAAAAATGGGCAAAACCTGGAGATACAGGTACATTTCCAAATCTTATCCAAATCGGCCCAATTTGGATAAGACACACACACACACACACACACACACACACACACACACACACACACACACGCACACGCACACGCACACGCACACGCACACGCACACGCACACGCACACGCACACGCACACGCACACGCACACGCACACGCACACGCACACGCACACACACACACACACACACACACACACACACACGCACACGCACACGCACACGCACACGCACACGCACACGCACACGCACACGCACACGCACACGCACACGCACACGCACACGCACACGCACACGCACACGCACACGCACACGCACACGCACACGCACACGCACACGCACACGCACACGCACACACACACACACACACACACACACACACACACACACACACACACACAGTCAGACATCACTTAAAAAACCACATACTTTAGTTCAGGTGACTCCAAAACGGATACATATGCACAATTTGAAAATTTTGACGAAAACAATACTTAGTCTTTATTTTCAAACATAGGCGGTAGAAATAAAAAAGGAAACAATTCAGCTTACTTATATCGTGTGAGCAACGACACGGACTGTGTCTGAGAGGTTGCTGAAACATCGACGCAACCAACATATTGCAGGAACAATGGGCTTAGTGCATTAGCTAAGTGTTGCTTTCAGACGGTTTAAAACTCTATCTTGCTCTTATCTGTATTCGTTACATTCGCCTGTAGAAGGCAATAAACTGATTCATAAGCAAATGTTGAGTTGTATATTGTCTATTTTACTTATCCTTGGTTCAACTATCCGTAGTTCAACTGTTTTCACTACCGGTACTAACTAACTAAGAATAATAGCGATGAAAATTCTTAAATTAACGTTATTAACGTTAACATTCTGAACATAATGTGAAAAATCTGGTTTAAAATTTTTATAAGGAATCCCCTTATTTTTGTTTGGCGTCTGCTTTATGGATTACTTCAAAGTTAATTACTAATGAAGGGATTAAATTCCGTTCTAATTAATTAAGGGCATTGACGGCTCTTAACGATCACGCATTTAATATCTTATATATTATATTAATCAATAAATATTCCATCTTCAAGTAATAGTAGAGTAATAAAGAGTACAAGATTATTGATGAAGAAGAATATTTTAATTACATAACGTATACATATTGTTCTCTACAGGATTTCACGCTCAGGTTTAGCACTTATATTCACTACATAACACTCGTTGCCTTTAGTTTTGCGGATAAGGTTTCTGTGTAGAAGCCTTGACAGATGTATCTTTGACCAATAGACCAATAGACCAATACTTCTCTATTCGTGATGTTGGTGGTTTAAGAGACAAAAGAGACGTAAAATCAAACTTTGTTATGGGGCTCAGGTATGGGGGTTTGTTTATGATTATAAATTATGATTTGAAGTCAGGACAGAAATTTTTTCAAAGTTACTAGAGGTGCAGACATTTTAAGAGCTCGGGACCGTTACTTTCTCGCTTTGAGGTTCATAGGGAGCAAAAACAATAGCCATTAAAACTTTTAAAGAATCTATATATTTTTATCATACATAAATATATATATATATATATATATATATATATATATATATATATATATAAAGAAAAGAAACTGAATTAAATTATTTAAAACACATACATATACAGGGTTTTCATGAAAAACGTTTCAGGACTTCGGTGAGTGATTATGTACATTAAAAGGAAAAAAATATCCATTGGAGGTATGGCCTAAAACTCTTATTTTCTTCGATATCTGCCATTGTCACAGTGACGCGCGTCGCGTCGTAGCCATGGACCGCGAGCCTCGACCGTCACAGTGACGCGCGTCGTGTCGTAGCCGTGGACCGCGAGCCTCGACCGTCACAGTGACGCGCGTCGCGTCGTAGCCATGGACCGCGAGCCTCGACCGTCACAGTGACGCGCGTCGCGTCGTAGCCTTAGACCGCGAGCCTCGACCGTCACAGTGACGCGCGTCGCGTCGTAGCCATGGACCGCGAGCCTCGACCGTCACAGTGACGCGCGTCGTGTCGTAGCCGTGGACCGCGAGCCTCGACCGTCACAGTGACGCGCGTCGTGTCGTAGCCGTGGACCGCGAGCCTCGACCGTCACTGTGACGCGCGTCGCGTCGTAGCCTTGGACCGCGAGCCTCGACCGTCACAGTGACGCGCGTCGTGTCGTAGCCGTGGACCGCGAGCCTCGACCGTCACAGTGACGCGCGTCGTGTCGTAGCCGTGGACCGCGAGCCTCGACCGTCACAGTGACGCGCGTCGTGTCGTAGCCGTGGACCGCGAGCCTCGACCGTCACAGTGACGCGCGTCGTGTCGTAGCCGTGGACCGCGAGCCTCGACCGTCACAGTGACGCGCGTCGTGTCGTAGCCGTGGACCGCGAGCCTCGACCGTCACAGTGACGCGCGTCGTGTCGTAGCCGTGGACCGCGAGCCTCGACCGTCACTGTGACGCGCGTCGCGTCGTAGCCTTGGACCGCGAGCCTCGACCGTCACAGTGACGCGCGTCGCGTCGTAGCCGTGGACCGCGAGCCTCGACCGTCACACTGTGACGCGCGTCGTGTCGTAGCCGTGGACCGCGAGCCTCGACCGTCACAGTGACGCGCGTCGCGTCGTAGCCGTGGACCGCGAGCCTCGACCGTCACTGTGACGCGCGTCGTGTCGTAGCCGTGGACCGCGAGCCTCGACCGTCACTGTGACGCGCGTCGCGTCGTAGCCTTGGACCGCGAGCCTCGACCGTCACTGTGACGCGCGTCGCGTCGTAGCCTTGGACCGCGAGTCTCGACCGTCGACCGTCACTGTGACGCGCGTCGTGTCGTAGCCGTGGACCGCGAGCCTCGACCGTCACAGTGACGCGCGTCGCGTCGTAGCCGTGGACCGCGAGCCTCGACCGTCACAGTGACGCGCGTCGTGTCGTAGCCGTGGACCGCGAGCCTCGACCGTCACTGTGACGCGCGTCGCGTCGTAGCCTTGGACCGCGAGCCTCGACCGTCACAGTAAAGCGCGTCGCGTCGTAGCCATGGACCGCGAGCCTCGACCGTCACAGTGACGCGCGTCGCGTCGTAGCCATGGACCGCGAGCCTCGACCGTCACAGTGACGCGCGTCGGGTCGTAGCCATTTACCGCAAGCCTCTGCCGTAACTTCGAGGCGCGTGGCTTCTGGTCGTAGCCATGGGCCGAGAGAGCTTCGGCCGTCACATTGAGGCGCGTGGCGTCGGGTCAAACCATTTACCGCGAGCCTTAGCCGTCACATCGAGGCGCGTGTCAATTTCGGGGGTTCAATTTCCTTATTTAAAACTAATCTAGAGGACATTAAAGCACTGCAAAGATTATTTACAAATTCAGTGACAAATTCAGAACCAAGTTTGTAATTACAGTTACTGTTACAGTACAAGTAACAGTCTAGGTTTGATTGTATAACTGTACAGTTTATATATTGATTAACAATGAAAATGCTTTTTAAAATGTGGGAACTGTTAACCTGCATTTGACGGAGGTCAAATAGTTTTTTGCGTTGAGGACATGGATTAGTGTCGTGTAGTGATCGGCTTCCCTCGCCCAGCGCAGCTGGTAGGCCTTCTGATATAGCACCTGTGCTCACAATGTTAGGTCGGAACGTTTAATCTCTAGGCAATGACGTCAATCATACACATTTGGAGGCGTATTAGTTAATGACAAGGGCGATGAATTTAACTGACTGTATTGTGACTGATCAATGTATATAAGAATATATATCTGATCCAAGAATATATATAAACTACTATGTATATTGTTGTAAAAAGTGACTGTAGTAAAATCATTTCGTTCAATTCCATTATAATATATATGTATGTAATATGTATGTAATATATATTCGTTATACTGGTAGTCTATAAACAACACAAACTATTTTCGCAATGACATGGATGCTGCTGCTGCTCCTGGAGATGCGCGGCCTATTATCTGCAAGGTCACGTGACGAGTACGAGCATGAGGACGCTAAAATCGACCCTGAGTCGACAACAATGGAGCTGTTAATTAAACATTTCAACACTGCCTTTCCTTCCGCCCTTCGTTCAATAGATAAGGTCTATGAATAGATAATTAGCGGGTTTTGTAGAAGTATATTTAAAGTATATGTTTATATTTTTATGGAGGAAATAAAAGAATTAATATCTTCAGCGAAAAAAACGTAATAAAACAACTATTGACCACACTAAGTTTTGTATAGTGTTGTAGATCTCGCTATCAAGGAGAATATGTTTGTAAGAATCGACCGGTCCGTGTCGGGTGGATGTCATCGTCCATGAGATATAAATTGGCCAATCAGAGGACGAGATTCTCCTTGTTCAAAGTCTCTCTTGCATGAACCTGTCATTAACCTGATAACCATGAACCTGTTTTAAACGACCTTATTGAGCAATAAAATTTAAAGAATTTTAACGAAGTATCCTAATTCAATAAATTACTATAAATATGTTCGTTTTTCCTATTCATGCATCGATTTTCATCATAGGAATCTTTGATATCTATAATATTATAAAGCAGAGGTTGGTTCTATATGTTTGTTTGTTTGTAGTTCTGTCTGTTGTGGAAACTAAGCATGTAAAATAATGAACCAATCGGTTTGAAATTTTACACAAAGATATGTATTAAACTCACACAACTCATATGCATATTTAATTCCTTAAAATTTCCTTTGGCTACGCCCCACGAACGGTTACAACGTTTAAATTTTCAAAGGATATCAACATAAAATTACTTGAATGAGCACTAAAATTTGACAGCTCGGGGAGAAGAAAAACAAGCTGCAATAAACCTCCTAGGTTTCAATCTGTTTACACTACATTTTGACAGTTGGAGAAGAAGAAGAAACAATAGAATTAATTTTTACAGATAAACTGCTGGATCGAAATAATAATTAGTATTACTAATATCATTAGTGGCCAGGAATTGAGCCGGGTCTATTGAGTGACAGGACAGTACTCAAACACTCTACCTGCTCACATATGCCTGTCACTAAATATACGAGCGTAAATACTTAACTAAGTGTAGTTCAGAATTACGTAGCTTTAGCGCTACGGTCGGAATTCTGCACATGTGCACTGCACTCCTATTGGCAAGCCTGTGCCGCAATTACGGCAACAATATCTCGTGTTTTCTTCCAACAGTTAGCATTTTAAATAGCGACGCGGCTGGTCCAGTAAATCAACAAACGTGGCTGGTTCGTAACCAATGGTTGGCGGCTCCGACAGATCATGAACGGGCCCATCTCTGCGCTCTGGCTAGCCCGTGACGAAAGCCAATACGGTACCATGATTCGCTGCACAGATCGTAGTTAGTAGGCCCATAGTGAGGGCCAGTTAAGTTTTTAAATATATAACTTTAGCAATCATAACGTATATCATCAAACTGACGCTGTTTTGCCCATTATTTGATAATACTGAACTCTAAATTAAAAACTATAATGATAAGTATATTGAAATATCTAGCCACGGTAATCGTGTATGAATATAATATTTTCTATTACTAATGAGTTTTAATATTTTTTTTATCAGTGAGGGAAGCTATATATTTTAACAAATAACTTAATAAACAGCCATTATATCAATATATATTATTGTTATAATAGGTATAATATATAAGTACCTGGTGACCGAGCTTTGCTCGGATAGAATAAGACATGTTTTTACAAGTTAATTAGCAAAATTAAAACAAATTTACTACCCAATGAAAACATTTATGTGGTTGAAATAAAACCGATTTAATACACCATAATTATTATAGCACTGAACAAAAAGTATCGCCCCTGGTGGGGATGGAACTCGCGGCCTATAGTTCTTGAGGCCGACACGCTACAACTCGGCTACGACGTTAGTCAATTGAGCGATGCCGTTTAACGTCTTTTAGCCAAAGCCGATCATTTACTGTTTAATTATCCATACCGTTATTATTAGCCTGTGATCAACTGATTTTGTTATAAACGGAATGAGGATTGAAAAGCAAAAGAGAAATTTAATTTACATCAATAAATTGGTTTGTTACAGTGGCTTCAAGCAATACAACGAATACGTTTTCTATCAAAACACGGAAGATTTTGGAAATACTTTTTTCTGCTTTTATTTCGCACAGCTATGTTATCCTTAAGTTTTTACAAATTATTTAGTAAGCTGATAATTTTGCATTTATTTAATTCATAAAATAAATATTAATGCATAACCTCTATATTGTTCCCCGCAGTCTTCAATCAAGAACTGTCAAACGGTTATAAACAGCTGTTTTGGTTTGTATTGTTTACATTTTATTCTCCATAAGCGTAATGTTAAATTTTTAGATTTTAAACTTAATATTACAGTAAAACACGAATTTTCCTGGACATTAGACGTGTCTAGAACTTATTTTCTACTCGGAAATTAGTTATTTCCAAAATTTAAAGAAACTCTTCGGTGCCGTTTTCGAGATCCGTGTGCAAATATATATATATATATATATATATATATATATATATATATATATATATATATATATATACAAACCTTGCTCGTATTATAGTATTGGATAGCTCGATTGTTACGGTTGACCTTGTTGTCAATATCGGATTCATTAAAGGGAGTCCTTTGTGTTTGTTGCTCCTCGAGACAAACTGAGCGAAAACAGCTATTCTCGTCCTGATACGCTACTTCCCAGAACCGAAGTGGAAATGTGACAGATCACCATGCAGTACGGTGATCAAAGTTAGTTCAAAGTTAAAAAAGAATTGCATGGAAACTACTTTGTTCCATGTTTAAAATAAAGTAGGCCTAAGTTCGCTGTTTCAGTGACTTTGTTGCTTTCAAATGATCTATTTATATGGATTGGAAATGTTAGTCGATACAATTTTACTTGTTTTGACATGGATATGTCTAAGCTCTGGGGGGGGGTGTTAGCAATTTGAACGACCAAAATTTGGTCGTTGAAATTATTAAACCTATTTCCCAAAGGGAATAGTGTGTCAACTGGAGCAGCACGAGGGCTGCGACGGGGCATCACTGAGCTTACATCTTATTTGAATTTTTTGTTTATATAATTTTATTTGACATAACTTTCCGGGTTAAAATATATCCAAATTCTAATAATTATTTCTGAACTAATACGATTATTTCCATACCACTGATTTTTATAATACTTATATGACAAATGCCAAATAAAACATCTTGCATAATTTCTTATACATTTACATTTGTTTTTATATTTATTTAATATTTATTTATAAATTTAGGTGTAGTGAATTTAACGGTAATAACTTCAATCCAAAGATACACTCCTCAGTATCCGTACGGCTGGTGTCCTCAATCGGTCATTTGTTATACGATTAATACTATTGAAACTGTCATACATTAATCGATTTTACAAAATTACTTGTATTCAAGTCATTTCACTCACCGGCAGGATAAATTTGTACATAGTGCGTACTAAATTAGATAACAAATTGTAGCTTTAGGTTCCAGTGAACAGGTTGAAACGATTTGAAATGTTATAAACTTATGAGTTATAAACTCATAAGCTTTTAATACATAGTGATTGAATGAAGTTTTCCTTTGAACTGTTGTAATAGATGTGACTAGTATGGTTAGTGTTTTGACACCACCTACAGACACGAGCTCCAAAATCAAACAAGAGCGTATTCTGGATTAGATTCATAGTGTTTTGGCTTATCCTACAACCTCGTGCTACTACTTCTTGGGTGGAAACTATCTGAATACTATTGTATTTTGTACAAACAAGAAATAATTTAATCTATTTTGCAAATTCATTCCAGGATCATCAATGTCAGTATTTTCTAATTATATTTCGTATATATAATTTTTACATAAACTCTTAATGGTGTTGCTATTTGGCAATGAATTATTTTACTTATTTTAGTGAAATTTCCATAGGGAAGAAGCTATTACCGTAGGTCTCATAGTAAGACTTAAGCCCGGGACCATGTTATTTTTTCTTCTTTAGGTGCCCAGAGTCCAAAAGCAATAGTCGTTAAAATATATACATATATATATATATAATGTATATATATGTGTGTGTCTGTGAACACGATAACTCTCGTAAAAATGGTCCGATTGAGACTAAATTTGGTAGAGACGTATTCTTGCATTTGCTCGGACGAGTTCGTAAACCAGACATATCGGTCAATCGGAAGGGGTAGTTTGGGGGGGGGTTGTACCCCTAAAATGGGGTTTTTGCATTTTTCCCATGTAATTTAAAAAAATTTCAAACTTTATCTTTTACTATTAGAATCAGCTTAAAAATCTGCACAATTTATCTTCTTCTCTTCTCCTTCTTCTTCTCTAACGGTTACCGAGATTTAAAAAAATCTAAACACAGTACATTGTATTTTGTGGCTCCAATGTTAATCTTATGGAGGATACTAGCCAAAGTACCCGTTCTTCGCACGGGTAAAAAAGGCTGAGAGGTGTAGGCTCTACAGATACATTTAAGTTATCGATAATTAATTCTTTATTGTTTACAAAATGACAAAACACGTGTCTAAGTATATATCTAAACATGACAAAGTAACATATGTCAAATATTGGGAGAGGATAAGCATTAACGTAATAGAGGCAGGCATCGGGAGAAAATTAAAAATCTACCATTCCACTATTTCGAACTAATAATTCACTAATTTCGATCCAGCAGTTTATGTGTAAAAATTAACTTTATTTCTTTTTCTTCCCGAACTGTCAAAATGTAAAGTAAACGGATGTTGACATTAAAAACTGTAAACATTGAATCCCAGGGTATTTACAGCAACCATGTCTTCTGCTTCTTGAACTGTCAAATTTTAGTGTTCACAGCTGTTGACATTCAAGTAATTTTATGTTTTCATTTTCTAGAAATGTAAACATTGAAACTTAGGACGTTCACCGGGCGTAGCCCGAGAGGATTTTAAGGAAATGAGTATGCCTATGTGTTGCATGAGTTTAAGATCTGTCTTTGTGTAAAATTTCAAACTGTTTGGTTCAGTATTTTTTTGCGTTCACTTGCCACAACAAACCCACAAACACACAAACCCACAAACCCACAAATACACAAACCCACAAACAAACATACAGAAACCACCTCTTCTTTATAATATTATAGATAAGAAAAAATTAATATTTCCCATATCAATCAATATTTTTGGATTAAACTTGGTATTTACGTTCATATGGTTAAAAATCATTGTTTATGTGTTTATCGTGGCAGCAAACCTGCATACTCATTTCCCCTGTTAATCATATAGGGAATAGGCAAACTCATTTATTTATGGACAGATGTTGATGAAAGTTGGTATAAATGTTAAAAATAAAAATTGTTTACGTTGGAAATGCCTACTTTCAGTGTTCCTCACAACAGCAAACCAGCACACTCTTTCCCATGTTAATCTTATGTAGAATAGGCAAATACTTCTCATGTTTATGGACAGATTTTAATAAAACTTGTTATATAATATTATTATTATTATATTATTGATTTGGAAATTCACTGAGTATGCAGGTCTGCTGCGACGAGGGTATTTTCATATTACGTCGGGGTCATTAAATATAGTAACTCGTGTGAGTAAATAACAATAACTAAACTAGTTTCGTTTTACATATTATTAATTTACTTTTTTTTTAAACTGAAATGACGACCTACCCAGATAGGTATTTTAAGCCAAGTATGAATGAGGAATGAATGTTGGATGATTGTGGCGCGATCTTGTAGTCTTGTTACTGACTAAGGCTGACATTACTATTGACTAACAAATTATTTACTATCACTATTATGTCAATAAAATTATTTATTATTACTACTTAATAAGGTTATAATTATTACTTATTAAATTAAATTTTATCTTTAGTACAATTATTATTTAATGTTTTATAAGAAGTAAGAAATGAGTCCGCTGATTAGAGGGCAGTGAAAACAAAAGATTTCACAGACTGGCCTCACTGGTCTCACTATGTATGAGTCTCACAGACTGGCCTCACTGACCTCACTATGTATGAGTCTCACAGACTGGCCTCACTATGTATGAGTCTCACAGACTGGCCTCACTATGTATGAGTCTCACAGACTGGCCTCACTATGTATGAGTCTCACAGACTGGCCTCACTGACCTCACTATGTATGAGTCTCACAGACTGGCCTCACTGACCTCACTATGTATGAGTCTCACAGACTGGCCTCACTGACCTCACTATGTATGAGTCTCTCGATTAAATAATAAATAATACTGAAACTGCGACAATGGTAGACTAAATATTTTGACGAATGTTATATTTAGAATCGACGGTTGTTCTGTTCGTTTTCTTTCAAGTAGCCTTGCTGAGCCAGCAGTTTAAACAGCCGACTTAATTATTTAATCAAAAGCTGGATATCTCGACCAAAATTCCAGCTATGCATATTTCCTCACAACCTATAATCTGAGCTAGTCAACAAATGAGATAAGAGCAATGCTATACTTTCACGTGAGAAAGCTTTACTACCGATGTGATTCACGTTAACATCACAAAGAAATCAGTCATGTGGAGTGGTGTCAAAAACAATATTGAAAACTAAGAAAGAATATTAGGACCGCACTTAATTGTATCAAGATCTCAGATGAAAACTAAGATGGTAACACTCATCATACATTTTAGTTCGAATATTAGGTCCGCACCTCTGTGTGGTTTAATCTGTATAAACTAAACATCGGATAGTAATCTTTAACTGGGGAACATTACATTTAATTTGAAGATGTAGGTTAGATAAAATGTTTGAAAATATTCGCCATTTTCCAATGTGTTGGTAAACTTGATTGTTTATATTTCCCTTTATATTTCCTAAGAGTACTTATATTTTTTTGAGAGAGCTTACGAACCACAGAAGGGGAGATCAAGATATAATATGATTTAAGTAGGTCTATATTGATAGGATAAAATACATTAGCTGTTGTTATCTAATTATCATTTCCAGCTGTTTATTACCACCTATATTATATAACCAATATTTCTAGCCTGTATAATATTGAAGATTGTGAATACAGCTGTTATATTAGTCTAGTCCCTACTGTCTGATATTATACCGTGATCTCTTTGTGACCATTAAATGGATGGATACATACAAAATTACTAAAGTATAAAAAGGTTTTAAAACTATAACTACCGTACCATAAAATAAGGGACGTTCAATAAAAAATTAAGCTGACCACCATGCGAGTATTTATAAAATTCTTAACTATATATTTATAAAAATTTCTACAAAAATATTGTATTTTTACAAAATTATTTACGAAGAAAAGATCAAGCAAACCGTAGTGGAAAAACTAAAAAAATGGCTTTAGTAATAAGTGTGCTAATTACCATAAAATCCTTATTGGCCAGGTAAAATCTCTTATGTCCTATAAGAGATAGGAGATAGGATAATCAATCTAAAATTAAGTTTTGTTTGAAGAAAACACTCATTTACAGAATAAAAAGGATGTCCGAAGGGCCATCTATAAAATTCACTTTAAAGGTAACAAATCACATCATATTTATGAATGTGGTTTTTAATTTGAATAAATATATATTTCACTGTTTATTTCATATATATATATATATATATATATATATATATATTAGTAATATACTTTAGTAACATATATGTATATATATACATATTTGTATATAAAATTATAACAAAGTTAACAATTTGTAAAAACTTAAGGATAACATAACTGTGCAAATAAAAGCAGAAAAAAGTATTTCCAAAATCTTCCGTGTTTTGATAGAAAACGTATTCGTTGTATTGCTTGAAGCCACTGTAACAAACTAATTAATTGGTGTAAATTATATTTCTCTTTTGCTTTTCAATCTCCATTCCGTTTCTAACAAAATCAGTTGATCACAGGCTAATAATAACTGTATGGATAATTAAACAGTAAATGATCGGCTAAAACAATTGACGTAGGCAAAAAGATCTTAAACGGCGTCATCTATTTGGTACAACGCCACAACTCAGTGGTAGTGTGTTGGCTTCATAAACATGGCAAAATGGTGTGGTTGCAATAAGTTGCAACTTCGATCCCCGTCCGGGGTCAATAGTTTTTTAGTGCTTATGCTATATCAATTATGGTGTATGAAATCGGTTTTATTTAAACCACATAAATGTTTTCATTGAGTAATAAATGTGTTATAATTTTGCTAATTAACTTGTAAAATACAAGTCTTATTCTATCCGAGCAAAGCTCGGTCACCAGGTACTTTTATTAAATGTACCTAACATTAGTTGCTTGTTTAAATACACATATGTGATAATCGTAGATTTTTATTTTAGGAATTATTCTGATTGTGATAGTAGTTCGGTAATATCTTGTCTTAAATAATGGAATAAATCAACAAATTTTGAAACATTTCCAAAATTTAGAAATTTAAACATCGAAGCGATAGACTAATCGAGTATAGTCTATTAATATTATGATTATCTTGGTATTTTTAAAGACCATGATAAAGTGTTTAATCCTTAATGCATAATTGTGTATGCATTAAGCTTTATATGTCATAGACAATAATACATGTATGATTCCAGACGATCTGTGCATAGACTAAGTAAGCCTACTTTATTATTATACGTGAAATTTTGGGCAGTCTTAAATGAAGAATTTAGAAAACTAAAATATAAAAGAGTTTGTTCTCAATTTTTGTAAGGACATTATTGAATGCGAAAAGATTAACAAATATCTTGAATCACAAATACATCGACATGAACGAAATTCATTAGATTTTCTCCAAATCAATAAAGCGCTTATAGACTAGTGTGTATTTATAGCTTCATAAGCTAAGTTGGATAACAAAGAGACAAAATGCAATATTATGGAAGTAGCGTTTATTTTAAAAATACTATACATACATTCATGAAATATCCCCCTAGATACAATACAATTCATATATTTAACAATTATCTTCAGTAATAGATAAGAAAGCCAGCACGAGACACATATCACAATAATATCACAACTGGATAAGGTAGTTTTTGCTTTTGACATTTCTTTTTTATAGAATAAAATTTAAGATTTAGCGTAAATTACTAAATAATAATTATTACATTAACATTTATTAGGTAACAGTCAAAATACTAAATTAGATTATTTTATATTTATTTTACAAACATCAAGTTAAGTAATAGTGACGTGTTGATACAAAGATTTTAAAACACTCTTTGACTCCGATTGATGGAACAACCCTAAGCCACTTATAGTAATAAATTCATTTATTAAGTCATAATTTACATCTTATCATACTGTTATTCTTAGCTTTAATAGTACCTTAAATTAAATTAATTTAATTTTATAGTTTATAAATACGTATTTATTACATTTGATTTATGAGCCCCCTTTTAATTTTGAAAAAATAATAATAATAAATCTCATGAAGTTAAAAATTTTCTAAATTTACTTTAAAATAAAATATAAGTATATTAATTATTATAATAAATTTATAGAATTTTACAGTTATTTTATACAATAGTATATATTTTTTCAACTAATATATTCATGAAAGGGGCATTTGTATTTTACTCTTGTACTATTATGTTTCCAGAAAACATTTATGTAAAATGTATGTTGTGAGAATAAATTCAATTATGAAAATACCAAATCTATTTGACAATATACAGGTAACATAGCTAAAACTTTGATTTAATATACAGTGAAAATAGTAGTTATTTAATTTACGTTTTAACAGAGAAAATAAATACTGTTCTAATACCATTTGATGTCGTACCATTATTGAGAAATCAACATCTGTAAACAGGAACCAGCCTGTCATAATAAATGAATTATCAATGGCTAAAAATAACGGCAAGCAATTCACTGATTTTGCCGTTGAGCAATAACGTCATTTTGTATGAAAATTCTGAATAACCGACAACAAGCTTTATAAATTTAACAACAACAATACAAAAAACAGTGCGCTAAGGCAAAATGCACAGCAATAGTTAGATCAGCAACCAGGGGTTCTATTAAAATATATTACACCAAACGATGAGTCCCTAAATATAAAATTCAATAATACAATTGAAGAACCAAAAATTGAATAATTGCAATGCACTCCGTCGACTTGTGCTCGTGGTATTTTCGATTCCCTTAACATTTAGTGTTTCTAAGCAACTGGAAATAACATCCATCCGTGTTTAGAATCAAGTTTATAATATTTGAATGAATTTAAATAATAAAGTAAAATAATAAGTAATGGTAACATAATAAAGAATTTTAAGAACTCAGTTACAATCAATATTTGATATATTTCAACGAGGAAAATGTACGACCACAAATTATATTCCAAGTTACAGTGTAAACACTAACTGTGACTCCGAATATAAAAAAATACACCCATCACAAAAACAATTTACAGGAAAAAAATAATTAATGCCATTAAAAATAGTTTAGGTTTTAAACATAATAAACGTAGACTAAATTCAACACGTTAATTGCTGTAACCACAACGGTGTTGCTGTACTACGTGAACGCCTCTATACAAAGCTATCTCAGTTACCATTTTACAATTTATCTCAAAATTACAAAGAACCCCTTAGGAAGATAAAATCCCTTGGAGTAGAAAACATCAATAAAATTTCAGTGCTTACTTAAAACTAGTCAGAAGTTGCCCTAATCACAAAAAATTTACAAAAGGAACGAAAAGAGTTTAACAACGCCATAGAAAAATTATATGACATCTTCATCCTAAAAATACAGTCTCTTGTATTAGTGTTGGAGGTATGCTAATGGTGGTGGTCTTGGTGGTCATGGTGGTCATGGTGGTCATGGTGGTCGTGGTGGGAGCTGTGATGATGGTGACTGTGGTCATGACCAACTGAAACAAAATCATTTCATCAATAAAGTTTGTTTTGTTATTTGTTTCGATTCAAGTACATTTAACTGCACGATTATTTGAGGAATGGTCATTAGCATTAGAAAATGTTTAAGGACTATTGTAATTAATTAAAAAACAAAGAAATTAGTAAAGTAAACTTCAATCCTTCTCAAACTATTTATTAAACACAAAAATTAAAATAAACTATATCAGTGGACTCACACATACTTTCTCACTTATGTAAGTTTAAAAAAGACAATCTGTAATAAAACTATCATATTTTTCAAATTTTATCTAAATATCATTTAGTAATTTATTGTTTCAAAAATAATCATCCCATTTTAGAAAAAAAAACAAGAGAGACAAAGTTAAATTAATTGTTCGAATTGTATTAGGGAACACCGACCCCCTTCACCGGGAGTACCAAGCTTTTTTGTGAGTTGCTTTTGTCGGGTGATTTGATCTTTGATTTTCTTTGAAAGTAAAAACAAAAACAGTGAGGAAATGTTTGAAGCTATTTATAACATTTAATAGTTTTTGATAGCTTTCAATAGCTTTTGATGGTTCTTAGAGCAAAGAATACTGAATAATTTGACGCCACTCGCATATCTGTAAGAATGACGGTTCAAAAGTTATGGGCATTTAAATGTCAAAAAAATCTAATTTTAAAATTTCAGCGAAATAAATAAAAGTAAAGTATAACTTGACTGACACCAATGAAACCAGTTTAAAAAACCAATGAAATTAGTATTTTGAATTATTTGTCTCCGACAAACGGTTCTAGAGGAAAGTTAAATTGACTGTCCATGTTAAACGCAGTACTTTGTCTGAAAGCGCCCAATGTTATTCTTATGGGGAATATTAAAAAATCAATTTCTTCCTTATTTTACAAGAGTTTTCTATGAAACTTGGTAAGCGTAAACTTTGGTCCAATCACCCAACAAAACCAATTCAAAAAAGCTTGGTATTATTACCAGGGGCGTTTCCCCCATTCAAATTCGAACAATTAATTTAACTTTGTCTGTCTTGTTTTTACTTTCAGAAATGGGATGATTATTTTTGAAAAAATAAATTATTAAATGATATTTAGATAAACTTTGAAGAACATGATAGTTTTATTACAGATTGTTTAAAAAAATTTACTTAAGGGAAAAAATTATGTGTTAGCCCACTGATACCGTTTATTTAATTTTAGCGAATTTACAGTAGAAAATCAAACTTTTCCTGGAAAAAAATGTCATAAAGTTTTGCGCTAAACGTTACGCGTATGCTTATACCTCATTAAAGGTAACTCATTAAACTCATTAAAGCCGTAACAAAAACTACATTCTTGATATTCTTAACTAAGGTTTTCTATTATATGTCCTTCAATTCCTTACTTTGCTAGTCATATTTTTGTTACACTACATTAATATCAACACGAGGTTGTGCTGGTTGTGTTCACGTAGGCCTAGCGGCGTGTATTGATTAGCCGGGAGTGTCGTGCAGGGCGCACGCTTAGTTACGTAATCTAATTGCGCAGTTCCGGCAGAGCATGCGTAGTAGCTACAGGCACCACACATAGCACCACAGGTAACACCGCCACGGTGACAGACGAACGGCATTGGCAGTGGATCGGTAAAGCATGAAGCAAACAGTATCAAGGCCAGCTGTGGTCTGCCTTGAGTCAATGTCACTGTCATCGAAGCCGCTTGAGCAACGTTGGCCGCCTACGTATACTTTCACAACATTCTTCAGACCTCCGATGATGATACATTAATGACGTTTAACAAAATTACGCTTCTGGTTTTAGCTCTAAAATCACACAATCAAATAGCAGTGTCTTTGCTTTAACACAAAAATGAGTAAACAAATATACCACGTGTCCCAATAGTACTAGGCGTTAACAGTTAATCAAAAGTGGTTTATTTAGAATCTGAGTAATAATTTACATCTGATGAAGTTAAATATGCTCTAACAGGAAGCCCAACAAAGCAACGGTCACTTGGACCATCCTGCTCGGTTGGCACAACTTGCGCTCAATTAAAACTATAACAAACAGAAACCTTATTCCTTTGAGGACTTAAAATAAAACATACCATTAAATTTTGTCTGCTTGAATCCATACATACATATACACATACATACATACGCATGCACGCTAGTACGCACGCATATACGCACATGCACCTCTACAATTTTTTAAAATGCAAACTGCTTAACAATACAATATATTTTATAAACATTTGCACCGTTAGGATGGAGAGTGGAAGGGATATGTGATGTCTAAACGTATGCTAAAAATTAAATTCGTTTATTAAATTAAACCTATATTTTCAAGCATCCGCCATAAATTTACCAAAACATCGCCAATCCTAGCCATTCAGGTACTCGAAATATTCTATTTGGCTGATGATATTTTTTCCAAATTAGTGCCTTCTTACACAACCCAAAATTGGACACTCGGATACAAAATGAAAAATTGATTCGGGCGGTTTTAAGCTGCATAAGGAGCAGATGTAATTTATTCCAGGAATCCAAGGTTTGTAATTAATATCGACTAATTCTGCCCTCACTTATATCGCCCAAGATATGGATGAAATGCCATCCATAGTCACTTGAAAACACGCTCTTATCTCCTCCAGAGCCCGCGCTCCAATCTACCGGCATGTTCAATTTCCTTGCGACTGTCTCCCAATGTCGAGCCCAAATACTTTTTTAGCGATTTCTTCTGATAAAATCTTAACCAAACGACTTGGGGAGAAAAATGCCACGTAAAAAGTGTAATTTATCAATAGCTGTTTCCACGTAAAATACATGGTTCGGCGTGTTGAAAGGGAACCTAAAAACTCGTCTTAAGAATAATTTTCGAACTGATTCCAAAGTTTCACTGTCTAAGTAACCCCACACCTATGCTCCATAACAAATAATAGCTCTGATAACAGTATAAAAACCAGCGAATTACGCGTTTAGGGAAACATTTCCGTTTTCAATTAAATCACTCCATACAGAATTTAAAGTAAATTTTTCCGATCGTACCTTCTCAGATAAATGTGATTCCCAGCTTAACCTTGACGAAAGAAAATATTACTCCGAAATACTTATATCTTCCGACGGCTACACTTTTTTCTCCATTAAATTTCTCGTAACTTTTTAGTTTTCCGCCATTTCCAAATATTATTAGTTTTAACTCATCCAAATTGACCGTCAAATTCCAATTTTCGCCAAAAAAACATCCAGATTCTCAATCATGAATTAAGTCCCGTCGCCGTCAGCGTACATTAGCACGTCGACGCGCGCCTAGCCTACCCTTACGGCGCCCTCTAGAACCTCTGGCAGGTCATTTATGAAAAGTGAAAGTGAAGAGGTGAGAGGTGGCATCCCTGGCGCAGTCAAACATCTGAGTCACTTCCTCTTTGGTCCACACACCCGCCGTTGTGTCATCATACAAACTTTTCAGTAAATTTAATATTTTCGTAGAAACACCTAACAAACCTAATTTGAGAATAAACGCCTTTCTGTCAATACTATCAAATGCAGCTTTAAAATCTAAAAAAAAAACAAAAGATCGTAATCCCTTTGAAAATTTATTAAATGAAGAACAAGTAACAAAATGGTATTTAAGTATTAGCTCGTATTTTATAAATTGGAGGGATAAATTGTTTCAAGGACTTGTTGCCAACAACATTAGATGTCAGGAAGCACTGTAGCCGCGCCGGTAGCCCAGCAGCACCACACCGACCTTCGTCCTCATCTAATAACTTTACTGCTATCGGTTATTTTTGTCACGATGTGAGTTACTCTTGAATAAGTAGTATATTCTTGTTACAATTGTACCTTTCTGGTTCATATTTGTATGTCCATGTAATCGCCTAAACGTTGATCTTGTGGACCAGGTCATTTAAAAAATAGAAACCTTAGCTAAATAAACGGTATCAGTGAACTGACACATTACTTTCTCCCTCAAGTAAATTTAAATACCCCCGTCGCAGCAGACCTGCGACTTCAGTGAATTTCCAAATCAATAATATAATAATAATAATAATAATAATAATATATGACAAGTTTCGTCAAAATCTGTTGATAAACATGAGAATCATTTGCCTATTCTCCATGAGAATAACAAGGGAAAGAGTGAGCAGGTTTGCTGCTATGAGTAACACTGAGAGTAGGCATTTATACCATCAAAAAATTTTATTTTTAACATTTAAACCAACTTTCACCAACATCTGTCCAAAAATAAAGGAGTTTGCCTATTCCCTATATGATTAAATAGGAAAAGAGTTTGCAGGTTTGCTGCCATGATAAACACATAAACTTAGATTTTTAGCATAAATGGATAGATCTCAACCACATGAAGCTAAATATCAAGTTTTATCCAAAAATATTGATTAATATGGGAAATATTAATTTTTCCCTATCCTCCATAAGATTAACATTGGAGCCCCACAATACAACGTACTGTGTTTAGATTTTTTTAATATCTCTGTAACCGTTGTAGATAAAAAAAAAGCTTTAAGGACCTTAATTGTGTAGTTTTTTAAGCTGATTCCAATGGTGAAATATAAAATTAGAAACTTTTAAAAATTACATGTGAAAAACGCAAAAAACCCCATTTTTGGGTACAAAACCTGGGGGGGTTTTGTACGCCCAAACTACCCGTTCCCATTGACCGATATGTCTGGTTTACGAACTCGTCCGAGCATTTGTAGGAATACACGTCTCTACCAAATTTGGTCTTGATCGGATCATTTTTACGAGAGTTATCGTGTTCACAGACACACACATATATATACATATAAACATATATACATATATATATATATATATATATATATATAAATTTTAACGACTATTATTTTTGGTCTCTAGGCACCTAAAGAAGAAAAAATAACATGGTCCCGGGCTTAAGTCTTACCATGAGACATACGGTAATAGCTTCTTCCCTATGGGAAAAATACCCCCGTCACAGCAGACCTGCGTACTCAGCGAATTTCCAAATCAATAATATAATAATAATATATGACAAGTTTGGTCAAAACCTGTCGATAAACATGAGAATTTTTGCCTATTCTCCATAAGATTAAAATGGGAAAGAGTGAGTAGGTTTGCTGCTGTGAGGAACACTGAAAGTAGCCATTTATACCATCAAAAATTTTATTTTTAACATTTATACCAACTTTCATCAACATCTGTCCATTAATATAGGAGTTTGCCTAATCTCCATATGATTAACATGGGAAAAGAGTATGCAGGTTTGCTGCCATGATAAACACATAAACTATAATTTTTTAGCACAAATGTATGGATCGCAACCACATGAAGCTAAATATCAAGTTTCATCCAAAAATATTAGATAATAAGTGAAAAATTAATTTTTTTAAATCCTCCATAAGATTAACATTGGAGCCTCAAAAATACAACGTACTGTGTTTAGATTTTTTATATCTCGGTAACCGTTGAAGATAGAGAAAAACTTTAAGGAACTTAATTTTGTAGTTTTTAAGCTGATTCCAATGGTGAAATATAAAATTAGAAATTTTAAAAAATTACATGTGAAAAACGCAAAAAACCCCATTTTGGGGTACAAAACCCCCCCAAACTACCCGTTCCCATTGACCGATATGTCTGGTTTACGAACTCGTCCGAGCATTTGTAGGAATACACGTCTCTACCAAATTTTGTCTCGATCGGACCTTGTTTACGAGAGTTATCGTGTTCACAGACACACACACACACACACACACACACACACACACACACACACACACACACACACACACACACACACACACACATATATATATATATATATATATATATATAAATTTTAACGACTATTGTTTTTGGTCTCTGGGCACCTAAAGAAGAAAAAATAACATAATTATCTCTTGCCATGAGACCTACGGTAATAGCTTCTTCCCTATGGGGAGTTCGCTAAAACAAGAGAGACAAAGTTAAATTACTTCTTTGAATTGTATGGGGGTTAACACTCCCCCCACCCCGGTAATACCAAGCTTTTTGAGTTGCTTTTGTTGGGTGACTTGACCTTACGCTTCATACCAAGGTTCATGTAAAAGGGTTTAAAATAAAGAAGAAATTAATCTTTTAATATTCTCCATAAGAATAACATTGGGCGCTTTCAGACAACGTAGTGCGTTTATTATGGCCAGTAAATTTATCTCTTCTCCGAAACTGTTAGTCGTAGACAAATAATTCAAAATACTAATTTGTTTAGTTTTTTAAGCTGGTTTCAATGGTGGCAGTCAAGTTATACTTCACCTCTTTATTGTTTTCGCTGAAAATTTAAAAATTTGATTTTTTTGACATTTTAAACCCCATAACTTTTGAACCGTCTTTTTACAGATATGCAGGTGGTGTCAAATTGTTTAGTACTCTGTGCACTATATACTATCAAATTTTAATCAAAATTGTTAGGGCCGTTTTTGAGGTGTTTTTGAGGGTTTTTAGAGGTGAACTACCCATAAAAATCAAAAATTCAAAAAATTCAAAAAACGCCTGGAGATACGGTGAATACGTACATGCCAAATTTAATCTAAATCGAACCAACGGGGTAGGCTGTGGCTCTGTACACATTCAAACACACACACACACACACACACACACACACACACACACACACACACACACAAACACGCAGACGGACGGACACCACGTCGAAACCCACTTTTTTGGATTCAGGGGACCCCAAAACGGATATATCCACTCTCAACTCAAATTCGAAAATTTTGACGAAAACAATATTTTCTCCATATACAATGTATAGGGGGAGAAAGTCAAAATAGAAAGTTTAAATAATTAGCCATAACTTATATAACTACTAGCTGACCCGGCGAACTTCGTAACGCCTAACAGTAAATACGTGTTAACTTTCAGATTGGCCATGTTCTGTAGTCGAATAGCATTACGACTTCGTTGTCAAAAATTATATATTCTGGGTTGCGGCATAGTTAATAACAATACTGAAACAATAAGACTTATTATTAACATTACCATAAAACAAATCTGAGTGGATTCATTCACAATTTTTCTAATCCAACCTAAAACCAAACACAACCTAAATGTAATACGGCTTTAATAGGAAAGATAGAACATAATATACAACAGCTGATTATTATAACAAACGTAATATGTATAAACATTAAACATTGTAATTATTTTTTATTTGGCTGACATAATTATAAACACGTGACTTCTAATCAGACAGAAAATAAAAAATATAAATACATAGTCCCCAAAATCCGTAACTATTAACGTGGTGAATTAATCTGTTCATTTTGTACAGTGCACATTTACTTCATAGTTTTACATTAATGAATGATTCATATGGCATCGGATAGTAAAACATCTAATGGAAAGTAATACAACAGCTGTAGCTTTAGAAATCAAATGTTTTGATTGTAGATAATTTGTAAACAAACTTATTTCCCATAAGGTTAAAATTAGAAATTTAATCGCTATAAAATAGAAACTAATTGAATTTATCGAAACTGAATATGCCCTTAACCCACTTAACCCGGCGGACGTTGCCTCGCTTTTAGTTTTTCATCAATATACCAAAATAAAGTAATAAAAACATTTGTAGAAAAATTTATACGTTCAACGTCACGTCGAGCATTTCGCTCTGCAGGTGTTTCTGTAGCTCTTGACGTCGAAGCTCGTCCACGCAGGTCTCCAAGTCGCGCTTCTCGCTCTGCAGGTGTTTCTGTAGCTCTTGACGTCGAAGCTCGTCCACGCAGGTCTCCAAGTCGTGCTTCTCGCTCTGCAGGTGTTTCTGTAGCTCTTGACGTCGAAGCTCGTCCACGCAGGTCTCCGAGTCGTGCTTCTCGCTCTGCAGGTGTTTCTGTAGCTCTTGATGTCGAAACTCGTATTCGCTGGTCTTCAAGTCGAGCATCTCGTTCTGCAGGTGTTTCCCCACATCTTGAGATCGAAGGTCGTTCTCGCAGATGTTCAAGTCGTGCTTCCCGCTTTGTAGGGGGCTTGACAGCTCTTGAAGACGATGCCCTTATTCCGACAGCTTCCAAGCGTGCTTCTGTTTCTCCAGATGTTTCAGCAGCTCTAAGTGCTGAAATATATCGAGCGTTTTTGGTTCTTCTACCAATATTGGCTTCTTTAGGAGGCATGCCATAAAAAGTATTCTGCAAAATAAATTATTATTTATTATCAATTTATTTTCACGTTTCCCCAAATCGTTTAACTACCGAGGCAATAAGGTTAAAATCAATAATAAGAAATAGAGATCATCTGACCAAGTAAAAGTGTATACAGTTAAAATGTACAATTAAACTGTTTAGTCACTCGCATAACCTGAAAACAAAAATGTAAACAAAAACAAATTATTTTACTACTCATTAATTTCTCTCTAATCATAGCTTTGCTAGCTGGGGCTCTCCCAGGCCCCCGTGGTTGTTGTCGGCAGTCCTTAGCCGAATTAGAATAGCCGAGTTAGAATAGAGTTAATGGCAGTGTAGGGAAATCGCGTGCAAAAGTCCATACCATTATAAACTAAAATAACGTAAAAAAGTATCAAAATGTGCAATAAGAAGTCATAGTTAAAAATGTAAACTGTTTAGTCACTCGCATAACCAAAAAACAAATGTAAACAAAATAAAAAACATAAACAAATGCAAGTGCTTCAATCTGTCGTGTATATCTTCAACTAACAGATATAGTATACCAATCAGCTACCAATCAGCTGTTGAAAAGAAAATATTTATAATGTAAACAAATTTCTGGTTCCATAGTTTATGGGATCCTTTTTAAAAGGGCTATTATCAGGGGTTTCCCGGCAATTATTCGATTTTTTTCTCGCCGTAAGAACCATCCTTGGACTTCAACGAACATCTTAACAAAAGAATTGGCCAAATTGGTCCAGGCGTTGTTGAGTTATGCGCTTACCAACACATTTTGCGATTCATTTTTATATTATAGATGTATCATATATTTGTTTGGATGGTTTGATATTGATACTGCCGTGGTCTTTTTCCATTTCCAGTGGTAAAATATAATTAGGTTACAATTACAATTTTGGTACAATTAGGTTAAAATTACAATTTAGGTACAATTAGGTTACAATTACAGTTTAGGTATAATTAGGTTACAATTACAGTTTAGGTACTATTAGGTTATCATTACAGTTTAGGTATTATTAGGTAACAATTACAATTTAGGTACAAGTAGGTAACAATTACAATTTAGGCAGAATTAGGCAACAATTATAATTTAGGTACAATTAAGTAACTATTACAATTTAGGTACAATTGGGTAACAATTAAAAGTTAGGTACAATTAGGTAATCTCGCCCCTTAAGACAGTCATACAACCCGGAAAAAGGTCGGGGTTGTAAGAAATTTCTAACTAAAGTAAACTATGTCAGTACGCATAAAATCAATAATTGACATTATATTAACTGCATTATTGCAGTCATAAACAAATAAAGACTTAGTAGGCGTATACGTGTTGCATGTCTGGATATTTACTCAATGATTATGACAAAACTATTATCAACGTACAAACAAGGCGTTAATGTACATTCATCTCTGACGCCTTCACGCGAAGCTTATGCATAAAAAGAAATTACTGTTTCACTATTGAAGTGCTGTATGTATTCACCAAACACCTCAATATAGGAATGGTGTAATAGGTGACAATCTTATATTTTTTAATACTGCTTGGCATTATAATACTTTCGGTTATCAGCGAAAAGTGAGCTACTCACATGACCTGCAATGTGTCCATGATATCATGGCAATGTGTGATTTGGAAATTTGTTGAGCACGCAGGTCTGCTGCGACAGGGGTTATTATTTTAACATATACCAAGTTTTATCAATATGTGTCCATAAATAAAGGAGTTTGCCTATTCTCCATAATATTAACATGGGGAAGAGTATGCAGGTTTGCTCTTGATGATGAAAATTGATATAAATGGTAAAAATAAAAAATATCTACGCCTAAATATGAGTGTTGGCTGCACCGACTTAAGCATAAGACACACCACATCAAACATTTTTCATAACTTTAGTTATGCATATAATTAAATATTTAAACTAAAAATCATGCATATAAATAATTTGTTCAGAAATTATATATGTAATTAGTCTATTATATAACTGTATGATCTAGTTCCACGATAATCAGTTGTAATTATTCAATATAAAGTTCGGTCCTTTTGTAAATTCAACTCTAATAACTCCTCATTAAGAAAGCACGAGAACTTGAAGCTCTCAGAACATCGGACAGTGGGATTTTCTCAATATAGCTTATGAGAATGTTTGCTTTTAATGTGTTTCATAAAGGCTCTGAATAAATTATTTTACGTTACAGTATACTATTTATACTATACTTTAGATAAGGTTGAGTTTCACGAGTATTCTGTATACGTCCAGGAATAAATACTAACTTATACAATTCTTAACATAATATTTTACAACTTTAAAATAATACATTTTGTAAATTTAATTTAAGATTTAAATGTGTGAGCAAAATACACGACAATTTGATAAAATGAGGAAACCCATTTTTCTGAGGTTTGGCTTTTCTGCTTTATAGCCTGTTGAAATATGAAATCCTGGTATATTAACTATATTATATACGTATATATATATATATATATATATATATACAGGGTGTTCATTAAAGTTGGGGACAAACTTCGAGGGGTGATAGTATTCATCAAAATAAACAAAAAATTTCCTATAAACATATGTCGAAAAATCCTTCGTTTAGCCGCTAGCCGCCATTTTGTATTTTATACAAAAAACTTTATATATAAAGAACTATTTAAGATACTGAAACCAAACTTTGCACACATACTTATTGGCCAAAGAGAAAAATATTCTCAAAGTTTCATTAAGTTTGCTTTTATATTTTCAAAATGGCGGCGGTTCTTAAAGTTAATGGTTTTTTTATTTAAATTAAAATATTTTAAGCGTGATAATTTGGAAAATATAAAAGCAAACTTAATGATAGTTTGAGAATATTTTTTTCTTTAGCCATTGCTGCTTTAGCCATTGCCATTGCCCATCACGTCAGTTTCCACTTCTGGGGAGCTCCGAGTTGACTCACTATAAGTGAGCCGATTCCAACTCTTCGCCATGACTCAAAAACGAGGCCAATTGCAGGGCCTCCCTTGGGAAAGCGAAATTATTTGTTCAGTTTTTTGATAGCAATTATGTTGTACTTGGATAATTGCTTTAAAAGGTTTTTATACTTGGATAGATTTCAAATGAATTATCCTCCAAATACCTAAGGGGCTCTATTGTAATCGTATAATATACGTTAAATGTATGTACCTATTACGTATATTTTTTCTGAATTTGAAGTACGGTAGTATTAATGTTGACAGAGATTTATAAAGGCTAATATCTAGTGTTTTAATACAAAATAGTTCAAACAGAGTATTCTGTCTTATATTA
>JAGISJ010000069.1:0-48004 GCA_023375725.1 Nephotettix cincticeps
AAGCTATCACTGAAATTAAGGTTATTTTTTCAATCCTATTCTACTCAACTCTGCATTATAAAAGAGATTTAAAAAAATTTTATTAGGACTAAATTATTTATCCCTCTCCCTAAGTAATGGCAAAATTTGAATTTTTAATTACAGAACTAAATTAGGAGACTGGGCCCGAGGCTTTACAACTAGCTTAACCTATAAATAAATTTAGAACGAAAAAGGCTGATATCAAGTCAAGAAGACTGAAGAGTAATTTTTTTCTTTGCCAATTGGGCGGCCTGAACCTTTGATTCAAGAAGGTATGTAGTTCAATGTTTTTTGTGGTTGCCCAATGCTAATTTTATTTATTGTTATTTTCCTTTTCAGTCACAGATTTTTCTGAGTTGATGATTTGGATATTGCTGAAAATGTATAAGATAATAAAACACACATAACAACATAAAAAAAACACAAAAAACTCTGAAAATCTTCTCTGCCAGGGGCCGACCAGGCAATGTTCTAACCCGAAACTCGAGAGTAAAGACAACTGAATCTTGTGCAAATAAAGAGTTTTTCCACCAAACACCATTGTATAGTGGCATTGTTTTTTAAATCTATGATAGCGTGGAGTTAACAACTATAAACTAAACATACGTATGAAAATTGAGTATTATAAACTAATATTGAATGGAACATCATAACGATATTGTCGTCCTTCACTAACGCCCTTTTTCGATTTTCCACGATTTCGATCGTACGAGAGAAAACCCACCCGGCGGAAATTCTAATAGTCCCATAAAACCTGTCACCGCGAAATGTGAAAAAGGTCTCAGGTGATTCTACGTGTCAATATTAGAATGTACGCCTATCAGGTTTTGGCCATACGGGCGATACCGTGTCGTGTGAAAGGAACGTAACCTGAGCAATGCCAGAGAACAAATCGAAACTGATCTCCTGAGTGAGATCAAATTTAATACTGAACTTATTCCTTCTTAATGTATAATTAAGCATCTTACAACCAACTCTCATTCATACTTGGCTTAAAATACCTACCTTGTGGTATGGTCGCCATTTCAATAATCCAATCTAAAGGCGAAACTTGAGCCAAAATATCAAACATATACCCTTAATTTTTGACTGTGCCCATGTTGATAATGTTTGAATTCTGTTTTGTCTACAGTCTGTTCAGTATGTTCTCGTTGTTTTATTTTGTATTGACTAAATGTTCTATGCACCTGACGATGCTGTATAATTGTTAAATTTTATAAAGGCAATAAACATTTTGAATTTCCGTGAAGCGTTTTTAAAATTTTGAAGGGCACGGTCCGGTCTGCGACTTCATCCGACACTTCATCAAAAAAAATCAGTAGAAGAAAGATATTGATCGTTCTCTAATAAAAAATAAGACTTCTTTAAGTATCCTATTTAATCAATATGCTTAATACTTATAAATCTCAATAATTCTAAATAAATTTAAAAGATTCTCATTATGGTCTAATTATGAAGCATACATTGTAGATTAAAACACAACAGCTTAGTAGACATGGTGTCGCATATTTTACTTTAGATGTCGAAAACTGTAAAAAATTAATAATATTTCAATTATATTTAAAATAGAGATTTGATATATTTATTACAATACTTATATAGAGTATCCTTCTCCTAAGGAGGTGATTATTTTTCTTTAAATATGTTGGCCAACACGACTAAACAGTTTGCATCAGCTGTGGGGCGCCAGCTGCACCCTCAAATGTCAATTTAATTTTCTTTTCCTTCTGCCAACCGGGCTTGAAAGGTTCCTGGAGGGGTTGTTTTGTGTTAAGTTTAGGTTACAGGTTCAATATCTTCAACATTTCGATATACTTAGTAACAATTCTGTTTCTAAAACAATGAATCATTTCAGAGAAATTACAGTAAAAAGTCCTAATGTGAAGTATTCTGCTGATTTTATAGAATCTACTTATGAATATAATTCTAATAAGGTTGAAATACACAATGATAAAATTATTGTAAGTACAGTAATCTACTGTTTTATGTATTTATGTCATTGATTGGGTTATGTTGGATATATTCTCTGGATTGAGCTATGCTTAGCTTAATAATTATTTTAAGACAATTAATTAATTACGATAGTTTTCACAATGACAGGTAAATTAATTTACGTTTGTAAACATTTAATTGAGTGTAACATTCTATGGATAATATTAATGCCACTTGAAAATTATACTCATATGTAGGCAAGTAAAAAAGATGGACACTGTCGATAAATATGAAATATATTGGAATTCAAAGACAATAATATAGTACAGATGAAGAAAAACTACAGTTTAACTCCCATTCAATTTTTAATGATTTTTTTATAAACTGTCCCCCATAAAACAGGTGATGTTTGCCCAACATCCCCATCCTTCTCACATGATTGAAAAGATTATCTAAGTTCTCTGACCAGTCTGTCTCATGCGCTTATATAAATGTAATGCATATTTATTTTTTCCAGTTGGTCGGTTCCTTTTTGTCTACAGTCCTTTTGGAAAGCTATGTCGTTTACTAGTGTTTTAATGTTTAAAAAACAATGTAATTTAATATTAATGTTAAAAAATATTATTTATCACAATGTCTCTGACAGATTCTCCTAGGATAAATAAATCAAGGTCATTCCTACCTGACACAGAGTAACCACTTAAAATTATTAGGTAATGGATATTATAATTATATTAATAATTAAACATAACATAAGCTCGTGGTATAACTTGACTGATATCTGAAAGTTCTGCAGATGCCAGATGACAGTTATCCTGAATGGCTGTCTTTTCAAGTACTATAGTTAAATACAACTTAAACTACCTAAAGCTTCAAAATTGGTCCCTTTGTAATAACAAATGTCACACACCATCCCCAATGTCTACTGACTGGTTTTGATAATGTTTTAAATACTACATCAATCAGCAAAGACCATTCTCATAATTAGACCAAAGTTCGTAATTCAGAGGCAGTGGTTCGGATTCCACACTCAACTGTCCCTTAGATATGCCATTGGCTGTTGGGCTATCAATTAACAATTTGTTTCTAAAGAAAATGTCAGCCTTAGTCAACAATACTACAAGATTGCACCACAATCATCCTACACTTGTTTCTCATTCATACTTGGCATAAAATACCTATATTGTGGTATGGTCGCTATTTCAATAATCCAATCTAATATAATTTGACTGTTTGGTACTTTATGTTGATAAAGTAAGAATGGAGATTATTATATTACCATAATGGTGTCTTCAGTCAAGAGGTTTAGTATTCTGGCCCCTAAAAATAAAATTAATAAAAACTAAAATTCTATCTGTTCCCTCTGAGAGTTGTAAAATCTAGTATCTCTTTACTGAAGTAATCAAGGAGATGTTTAGATAAAGCTAGGATTTCACCTCGTTAGAAAGAGGCCATTTCAAATTAGTACTGACTGCTACGAATTCAAAATTACTGCTATTCACCTATATACCAAATTATTCCTATATACCAAATTAGTTTTATTACTCTGTTCAGAGAGTTGTGGCATGTAAATACTGTTTGTATTATGATTATTACTCTGTTTTATTTCAAAAAATTTTAATATTTTATTGATCATGAAGTTTTTGACCTACAATAAGAACTTTAGGTCACCATTTTAGTAAGACCATTAAATTAGGAATCCAAGAATGAAAATACATTATGATTGTCAGACCTAATTATATTTCAAAGGTTGTGACACAATATTATAATAGCAATGATTTCAATTTCTAAATTTTTAGCCTAGGTTTGAGCATTATCAAGACATTTTCATATTACAGTTCATAGAGAAAACGTCACATGTGTTGTTTATTACTGGAACACATGTGTCACCTAATTGACAGATGGTGAATATTCGTTGCAATTTAGTATTATTCGTTTGCCAAACTTATAAAAATGTACATTTGTGTCGGATAATAAAACACTAATATATAGTTTGAAGTATTATATATTGGATTGAAGCTAAGACTTATTGAATCAAAAACTAATTTTGTATTTAATTTAAATAATTGTATTTTATTAATTCCGCAAGAACATCTTTAGAAAACAATTGAGTAAAATTTTTTAAAGCACAAATATTAATCTTTTGTTTTCAATGTTTATAATCTCTTTTTTTCAATTTATTATTTTTTTACAATTTATAAATGAATAGTATATAAATTTCATTGATCTTACATTCATGATTTGCAAAACATTTTGCAAAGACAAAAAAATTTTTTTTCAAAACAAAACACGTTTTACAAAACATTTTATTCTGGAACACATAGGATAAACACATAAATATTATTTATATATTTAGAACATTTGTCAACTTTATTTTTACCTTTTAGCTGAATTATTTTAAAAGTTAAAGGGTAATTCATGATTAATGTCATTGCCGTTGTCATTGATAACCATCCCTTTGTTTGCCATCCCAAAAGAAATAGGCCGTTTAAATTTTAAACCACCCAAATATCCAAAATCAAATCTCTTGATGAACTACTTGTTGGTTGAATGGAATGAGACTCATTATGCCGACCAAGGCTTATTGAGTTACTTAAACTTGTGTTAAATAAACAGGATAGATTTATAGAATAGTATTTTCACAAAAGAGCCTCACCCCTAGCCTCTAGTACTAGGACAATGTGCTTGGCAGTATGCAAGGAGCTGTTGTAAAAGCCTGTACTCATGTTCATTAAACACTCTTACCGAAATCCTATTGGTGGTAACGCAAGTCGAAACCCTCGGCCTGAGAGACCCCTATAGTTTTTAACCCATATGGTTACAATTATGTACTTATAAATTTTGAAATTACTTAAAATAAGTATTTAAAGGTTAAAAATATATAAATGTCGTTAAAGAACTGAATAAGCTATTTTTAACAGCTTATAGCAAAAATAGTAATATAAAATAACAATACAATCATTTAACTCGTGGACCTAATTTTTATTTATATATTGTCATAGGAAGAAAAGGTCTCTTTTCAAACACCAGAAACCATGTAAAATAGTAATTATAATAATATAAAATAAGAAAACAGTACATAAAATTTGTGTGTACATACTTTTATGTACCAAATGCTCGCACACGGGAGACCGACTATTCGCACAAAGATGGACTGTCAAGGTCAAGGGATGCCCCAAAACCAAAGAAAAATGGTTTGGCTGCTAATTGGAGAGATGGTGGAAGGCATTAGCATGATGGAAGGCACCGCTCAAACATTTTTTTCAATAGAATAAAACAAAAATCCCATGGGGCATGTGAGACTGAGGGTTTCAGTATAAATGTTAAAGATTGTGTGTGTTTCTTAACGTGACTGTGTCAAGTGATCAGATCAATGACTCATCTGATCTGATCCTCTCTCAACCCCAACAACCAGTTTGTGAAGATAGCAGCTAATTCAGGGAGCTTCTCATCAAGAGAACGTTAGCCAATGACAAATTTGCTATTCTCTAGCTCAATTTTAATGTTAGTCTTTTAGGTATTCAGCCTACTATTGGCTCAGTATCTTTAAGGCCCATATAAATGACATAATTGTCTTACACTAATTACACAAAAGCGTACATGCTTTCAAGTTGCAAGCTGTCGAACACCTTCAACAACAAAGCCTTCAATCACAAGTTTGGATTCTAGTCATTTAAGAGCTGGCTGACAGTCCAATACGATTAAATTTTTTTTGGAAATAGTTGCATCTGGCTAAGACTGGCTATGCCAGAATGCCACAGATTTTCAGAAAATCGTACAATTCCTAAACACATTTAAACCTGAACTATTCTTTGGCAAGAAGTAACCATCATAACTATCATTATCATAGTTTTAAATATAGGGTAAATCAGTTGAATTATTATAAAAGTGTTATTTGTACTGTACTAAATGTTCGGCTATTTTAAGGAGAAAAATTTTATCTATCATAATTTTTAGGTGAACCCAGTCATGACGAAGCTGCAAATCCGTACAGCACGACAAGTGCCCAAGGTAGGCGTTATGCTGGTGGGTTGGGGTGGAAACAACGGCTCGACGTTCACTGCGGCATTGCTGGCTAACCAACTAGGTCTGTCATGGCGGAACAAGCGCGGCGAGCATCACCCTAACTGGTACAGTTTGCAATTGTAGATTTCAACTATATATGTATGTATATATATATATATATATGTGTGTGTGTGTGTGTGTGTGTGTATATATATATAGTTGAACACACTGGCTTGCCTAAGTTCCGTTGTAATCCAGTTAATGAAGATGAAATACTAAAAATCGTTCAAAAATTAAATAACAAAAAGTCGAGTGGCTATGATGAGGTTCCAGTATCTGTAATTAAAACAACTATACATCTTTTACTGAAACCTCTTGTTCATGTTATTAACGCTTCACTCATAACAGGAATTTTTCCTCAAAAATTAAAAATTTCAAAGGTTATCCCAGTATACAAAAAAGGTAACCCACAGGAAATCATGAACTATCGACCAATATCTATTCAGCCAACTATTTCTAAGATTTTTGAAAAATGTATGTACAATAAGCTAGAAAACATTTTTGAACAAAATAATATGTTTGATGAAAACCAGCATGGATTTAGGCGGGGTAGGTCGGTTACAACTGCAGCAGTAAGTTTTGTTGAAGATGTAATTAAAGACATAGATGTGAAAAAGAAAGTCTTGGCAATTCTGATGGACCTATCAAAAGCCTTTGATAGAGTCTGTCACAATATATTAATATCAGAGTTAATGAAATGTGGGGTTCAGGGATTAAATTTAAAGTGGCTTGAGTCTTTCATCAAAGGAAGGATGCAATATGTGGAAATCTCATCTATTGTACAAAATTTTGTAGTTATAAATAAATCTCAACTAAAAGAAATTAAATTTTCTGCCCCTCAAGGTTCAATTTTGGGACCCCTTCTTTTCATTTGTTCGAGGTCTTAATAATGAACTGACAAAGATTAAAAAAAAACAACCTGGTTTATATGTATGCAGATGACTCAACACTTAAAATCTCCGAATCAGATTTCTGGTCACTTCAGTTTTTTTACAAACTTTACCTTGATATTACTTTAGATTTCCTCCAAAGTAAAAACTTAAAGTTGAATAGCTCTAAAACAAATTATATCATTTTTTATCTAAAAAGTAAATATTCTCAATCACTCTCAATGTTTTATGTTTCATTACAAAATGACTCTTTGGAAAGAAAAAAAAGTACAAACTCTCTTGGTTTAATAATTGATGACCAGCTGTCATGGAATGAACATGTTGACTTTGTAAGATGAAACATGTAACAGGTTTTCCATAGAAACTACTAGAGCTATTGTATTGAATTTTTAATATATAAGAACAGCTGTTTAGAAGAACTGAACTGAACACATTCCCTTAAGACATATCCATGATCTAACCTATTTCCCATAGGGAAGTAAATACAAACATTTTATTTAGGGAGACTCAAAACAAATATAATCCACCCTCAACTGAAATTAAGAGATTCTGTATTACGTTCTGTATTACAAACTTTTCCAAGCAAATGCATAAAATACACGTTTCTACCAAATTTGGTGTCGATCGGACCATTTTTACGAGAGTTATCGTGTTCACACACACACATACATACAGTCTTGCCATGAGACCTACGGTAATAGCTTTTTCCCTATGGGAAATTCGTTAAATAGTATATTCAGTATAAGTATAATTCATTGGTTTTTATCTTTTATAGTGAAGCAATGCATGATTTTGAATTGATCAATTTAGCTCTAAAATGCAAAAATGTTATGTTGTATACTTTGGAACTCACAGTTTGTTATTTTAACATTATTTATAAGAAGAGGAAACACATGGTTTCTGCTACAGGTTCGGTTCCATCACACAAGCATCCACTGTGAGGCTGGGCTGTAGCGGCGATGGCAAGGACGTCTACTGTCCGATGGGCCACTTGTTGCCCATGTTGCGACCTGATGACATTGTGATCGATGGCTGGGATATCTCCTCGCTCGACCTCGCTGCTGCGATGGAGCGGGCACAAGTCATTGACTGGGACCTGCAGCAGAAACTGCAACCATTTATGAAAAAATTAAAACCACGTCCGTCCATCTTCAATCAGAAATTTGTTGCTGCAAATCAGGTTTGAATGCGTTTTTGGAATTAATCTTGTTATGAAATCTGTTTACCATTTTCCATTGATCTCATTCTTACATGTTACGATAGAATGTAATGATATTAAAAGATTGAATTTTGTCCATATTTAGATTCTGAAATAATTAAAACTGTAGTTTAAAATTCCACTAATATCAGTAAATGTTGTAAATTTATAGTCATCCCGAGCCAACAATGTGGTGGAAGGCAGTAAATGGGACCAGGTGGAGACAGTGCGCAAGGACATCCGCGACATGAAGGACAAGAACGAGGTGCGTCTCACTGTTGAGTGTTGAGTGCTATGCATTCTAACTTCTAACAAGGAAGGATCAGTTTGTCATGTAGCTTCATTTGATCATTCCGTACTGAAGAGTCAGTAAAACACTCTTGATTAAAACACTAGGTTTGTGTAATGTTAAATTACTACAAGTTAAATTCTGTAGCACTTGTTGTTATTGTGTACTGTTAGAGATTTCATAAATAAATGTGTTAGGAGTTGTATTCAGTCCATTAAATGTGCAGAAGTTGAGAGTTATAATCTAATATTTAAATCCCACTAATTTTTGAAATTACAGAAAAGTTTAAAAAAGCATTATTAAAGATTTAGGTTAGAACTTTCCCAAGAAAACTCACTTATTATAAAATATTTTATTTTCAGTTGATGGAGATTTTTATTTTATTTATTTTCTTTTCTTTTTTTTATTTATTTTATTGACTTTTATTAAAAGTCATTCTAAAAGGCATTTTAGGCTTTTCATATAATTTGATTATCATGTATGCTGTTGATGGACCAGGTGGAGCAGGTGATTGTGCTGTGGACGGCCAACACAGAGCGTTTCTGTTCGGTAGAGGTGGGCCTCAATGACACGGCCAACAACCTCATTTCATCTATCAAGTCTGATGCCAAGGAAATCTCCCCTTCAACGATGTTTGCTGTAGCCGCCATATTGGAAGGGGTAAGTTCTCTCTCACAGTGAATGAAAAAAGTATATAAACCTGATTTTAAAGCCTCAAAGTTATATTTTAAGGGAAAAGTAGAAACAGCTATTCAATAGTGCCAATTTTTATGCAACATGTGATTGGTCGCTACTTGGTAACTGGCTCGGTGGCTGAGTGGTTATAGAGAACGCTTCATAATTTTGAGGTCGTTGGGTCAATCCTGATCAGGATTCAGCTACCTTTGACCATTGGACTATTAACCCTTTTTAGTGCCACGTTGACAATTGCCTCCATATTTTTGTCGAAAAATGCCTTGGTAACGACGTATCGTCACTCGTTTTTCCCTGCCACGGGCGACCTGTCATCATTTTTATTTTGTTTTATTTTAAAATAATTTCTCATAATTAGAAGATGATTTTTATGTTTTGAGCTACTCTAACAATATTTTGTAATATTTACCATTACAACATATATTTGCATCATAGACTCAAAAAAATAATTAACTCTAGATTGAAACACTGATATTATCTATATTATTTAATATTTCATAATCAGGGCTACTTTTAGTAATATAATAAATAACAAAACAACCAGTACTCCTTTTTCTTCCTTTATTGGCAACATGTTTTGGCATTTATGCCATTTTCAAGCCGCCATATTTACCTAACCTATTTTAAATTACAATTTTATCATATTTGTTTACAATGTTAAGTGGATAAGATATAATTTGTATTATATGTTAATTTGGACATATAATACAATTTTTTAATTTGGAAAAATGTTTTTATTTACTTCTCTGTGGGAAATAGGTCAGATCATGGATATGTCTAAAGGGATTTTTTTCAGTCATCTAAACAGATGTTCTTATTCTTTTTTATCAAAAATTCAATGCAATAGCTCTGGTAGTTTATATGGAAACCTGTTACATATTTTCCATCTTAAAGATCACTAACTCCCCCCTCCAAAGCTAAGACATATCCATGTCAAAATTTGACACAACCGGAAAATATCAAATCTACTGTTCAGACTGTCCAAAATGTTACATAGGTCAAACAGGACTTTCAATCAAATCACGCTTCAAAGAACATATTCAAGCATTCAAAAGTAACAACAGAATACCTATTACATACAGATCACAGTTTTAAATGCATTCATGAAAACTTTAATATATTGAAACCCGTGAACAAAGGACTAACAATGGACTCTATAGAAGAATACCCAATTTACAAAGGACATTAAGGAACACCCTAAGGACATATTAAATAACCATATAAACATAAACAACCCAATATTTGAAAAAATCACACAATTTGAAAGCACAATCCACTAGTCTGTCCAAAATTAAGATATGATACAAATTATATCTTAACAACGTAACATTTTAAACAAATTTGATAAAAATTTAATTTAAAATAGGCTAGGTAAATATGGCTTGAAAATGGAATAAATGCCGAAACATTTTGCCAGTAAACGAAAGAAAAAGCCTACTAATGGTTTTGTTATATGTATAAAATGTTTAACGACTATTATTTTTTAACTCTAGGCACCTCAAAACGAAAAAGTAACATGGACCCGGGCTTAAATCTAGTCATGAGACCTACGGTAATAGCTTCTTCCCTAGATGGGAAATTCGCTAATAAAAACAGACATTTCCATTCTTGGACACAGCTGATTTCTTGGGTACAATGCAAAATTTAAAAAAATATTTTTTTCTCCTATGAAACTCAAATGGAGAAGTAATAATCCTGACAAATGAAATGCCATTCTTCGTCGGCAACAAAGCATCATAAAAATCACCATACCCATCCTTCTCTGATATTCAGGTTAAAGTGCCCTGAAAGATTGGCCTCCTCTGTTAAAAATATGATGATGAAACTCATAGGCTGTTTCCTATTTCTTAAGTTCTTTAAGGAAATACTTATTATGTTTACACGTAGATTGCTTTTAGTTTAAATTTATTTATCTTATACTATCTGACAAAGGTTTATAATTTATCTTGTAATAATACTCTTTCAGGAATAAATTAGTTTTTGACTTGACATTGGCTACTCGACGCTCAGATTTGTTCTTAATAATCAGTCACTACTGATATTCCATGTGACTGATGATTAGTCAGTGCTTATGACTAGGACTGTATTTATGCCTATTTGCCTAATTTTTTACGAGATATTCTCAAAGTAATTTTATTTAGAGTTAATACTAGTTTGTGATACAATGATGTTACAGGCGACATTCATCAATGGGTCTCCACAGAACACTTTTGTCCCAGGATGTGTGGAGCTGGCATCCGAGCATGGTGTATTCATCGCAGGCGACGACTTCAAAACGGGACAGACCAAGTTGAAATCTGTGTTGGTCGACTTCCTAGTCTCGGCTGGCATCAAGCCTGTAACCATCGTCAGTTATAACCATCTTGGAAACAACGACGGACACAACCTCTCCGCTCCCGAACAGTTCAAGTCAAAAGAGGTATAAATAAATGTTTTTAATAAATTGATTTATTTCTCATTATTATACTATCATAACCTCCCCCCTTTGGAACATATATAAACAAAAGAATTGGGTTGTAGCTATGACTTGAATAAAATAAATACAATTTTGCTATCTTGTTTATTCCAACAGTCTGTGGACACATGAGCAGTTTTAGCCAATTGTCACCATGGCAACCTATTGTTACTTTTGGTTTGTTCATTTTGACATGGATATGATTAGCTCTGGGGGGTGTTGGCAATTTGCGAGACCAAAATTTGAAACAAGGAAATTGAATTCCCCAAAAAATTTGATTTTCAATTTAATAATTTAAGCATGGGACCATGTTATTTTTCGTACTCTTTTTTTGTACTCAAAATTGAGTTTTTTCCTTTTTTATAGATATTTTAAAAAGATTTAAAATTTTATCTTTCACCATTAGAATCAGCTTAAAAACACAGTACGTTGTATTGTGGGGCTCTAATGTTAATCTTATGGAGGATAGGGAAAAATTAATATTTCCCTTATTAATCAAGATTTTTGGATAAAACTTGATATTTAGCTTCATGTGGTTGAGATCTATCCATTTATGCTTAAAAATCATAGTTTATCATGGCAGAAAACCTGCATACTCTTTTCCCATATTAATCATATAGAAAATAGACAAACTCCTTTATTTATGGACAGATGTTGATGAAAGTTGGTATAAATGTTAAAATAAAAATTATTTATGGTAGAAATGCTTACTTTAAATGTTCCTCACAGCAGCAAATTTCTTTATGGTTAAATTATGATAATAGGCTAAATAACTCATTTTTCAGAATTTTTTTTCTACTGTACTGAAAGAAGCTTTTTATAAGAACTCAAACAATTAAAATTTAAATTTATTTTATTCTTTTACGGATTATTATTTGTTTATGGGTTTTAGTCATTTACTACTTATTAATAGATTTTAAAATTTAATTTAAATACTTATAAATTTGACAAGTTTATAATATTTTTCATTAAATTGATATATCATTTCAAAATAATATATTTATAATCATGAAACATTTATTGACACACAGGAGTATCTGACAATACATACTCTCAAATAAATTTTTCCCATAGTATGAATCAGTTTAGCAGTGCTTGGCACGAAAACAGCTATTGAATTACTCATCCCTAGATTATGTATAAAAAACTCATACACAAGTAGATATTATTTAGAGTGCTTACTTCTTGACAAATGATGTTCCACACATAATCAAATGGCTGTCTCAGGAATTATAAACTTTGATGCAAGGGATAGCACACAACGTGGTGATGTTAGATTTATTATTAACACTGTCAAGAATTATGATACTATTTATCGAGAATAAACAGACAATATTGAGTAGTGAAGTCAGCTTGTCTACACATGATTTTATTTCAGCAGACCTCTGATGTTACTCAATGCCTTTTGTCCACGCAGAGATATTGAGAAACAGGACATAGAGGACAGACTATTTATGAAGTTAAAACAAGTTGTGATAAAACAAACTTCAATAGTATAATCGCAGACGTTTTTGGAGATACTTCATGCCTAGGTAACCTCCGACGACATATAAAACAATGACACAGCACCAAGGACAGCTTGTAGGCTGATAATCTAAATAAATATACTGTTATTTATTTTGATTCCAATCATAAATAGCCGCCGTTTCTGTTATAGGCAAATATTTTATGTAGATAAATATATATAATTTGAAATCTGTACAAACACAAAATGAGGAGAGGTGAACACATTGGAAAGAAATTTATCAGCAACAACAATAAACAATATAGCGAGAGATAAACCTTTTCGACACACAAACTGAAACACACTACTCTGAATTTATGGACAACAAAGATTACTAATACAACTGAAATTTTGTACATCATTTTTAAACACACGTCAGCAGATTTGTACTACTTTATTTTGCGGCTGTCCTCTATTTATTTTGTTAAAGGTACAGATCTTTGGACATGATTTACAGTATTCATAGTATAACATAAACTACATTTATCGACGTTTTTCAGTTGTTAAATACCAATTTAAATATTCTACATTTAACTTAATATTTATATTTCAAGCAAATTACTAAATAAATCAACAAAGTACTTTAGGTATGAAGCACTCTTTAATTTAATAAAGTTTCTGGTAGTTGCCAATTTGTTAAGAGTCAATTTCAAATTTAAAGTAGATAACAAAGATCTCATGGCAAGAACTTTTAAGCACCCATGTTATTTCCACTGTTTTTTTGTACAAGATTTTTTTCCTTTTTTATAGATATTTTAAAAAGATTTAAAATTTTATCTTTCACCATTAGAAATCAGCTTCTCAGTAGTAGGTGGGGAACTCTAAATCTTATTAATCTTAGAGATAAAATTAAATATCACCTTATTAATCAGTTTTTCAAAAAACTTGATATTTAGCTATTACATTGGTAACTCATTTATTTATGCTTAAAAAGAGCAGTTACAATCACTATGGCATACACATCTATTCCCATATAAAGGACAAAATAATAGGGTCACAAAGCCTGTTTTATCTATTTGGGATGCTTATTTTGTAGGCTATGACAGTAAAATAAAAAAAAGTTTATGGTAGAAATCATTTTTAAATGTTCCTATGAGCAAACCTGCATTCTTGTCCCATATATATTCTAGAAGTTTATTTATGATGGACAGAGCTTGCATATTCAATTTGTCTTATCAAATTATATTGTATATGTTTTTATGAGAATGGATTTGTGTGAGTATAGAGTAAGATGTGCGAATGCTTTATCTTTTTATGAGAGTTTTGAAGATTTCTCAATATCAGTTAATTATTTGTATCACACTTCAAAGTTAAAAAAACTTCCTATAGGGTTTAAAATATTAATTGAAAAATGTGAGTACAGTCTGCTGCGGGGGGTTTTAATTTTATAAGTATTAAAAATGTAAAATAGTTACAGAACATACACAACAATACTAGATGTGGGATCATTCTTTATGCGTAGGAGGATAATAGATTTTTAAACATATTAGAATAGTGGATAAATAATTGTGAAATAAATATAAATACTTGTCTAAAAATTGTTGATTATTTCATTAATATAAAGTAGGATTTGTGAGATAATTGTATACAGACCCATTATTAAATTAGAGAAATTACAATACCATATTCACACAAATAATTGGTCTTTCTGTTTTATGAAACGACGATAAGATAAGATAGCATCTGTTTGACACGCACACACAGACGGCACAACTTGACACTATTTTCAGGTTTTAATTTTCTTGGATCACTAGTTATTTGCTCATACTATGTTGATCATAATCTGAATCATGGAGTAATGATCTATGTAACTATGATTATCGAAGGGTTATTGATTTAATTGTAACATAAGTAATAGTAGGAATTATGTGATGAATTTTTTTGATTGTCTGTCTGTTATGAAACTCTAAATTACTCACGGCACAGACAAATTTTAAGTGATTAAAAACAATCGAAACAGTTGATAAGGTTTTTTTGGTATTCTTTATTTAAGATTTTTAGGTATTTTTGCAGTGGACTAAGTACTGTAAAATTTTTAATTAAATTTTATCAGTACAATTCTGATCACCTAATGTGTTTTAATGTCCATTAAAAGATTTGGTAAATCTGATTAATTAAATTTTGTAATTTAGATTCAAAGAGCAGTGTGCGTTGACGATAGGTGGTCCATACAATATAAATTATGGTAGAAGCCACATGGGTTCAAAACCTTTTTTGGTGGTACATCTTTGATTGATCTATATAATGTAAAATTAATGTTTTATATACAATCTCATATATTTTTAAAACCAAGAGAATGATACTAAGTAATCCTTTCAAAGGCTTCAAAACATTGAATCCTATAACACTAGACATATACATGTGAGAATGTGGTTATAGGGTAATTGACTCTTACATGAGCACAAGATTTGTACAAACTACAATTTTTCACTGTATTTTTATATTTGATAAATAATGTGTGCATAAGGAAACAGTCTCTTACCAAATGGTCTTATATCTATTTACTAGTTATGATATAGTTCTAAGTATATAAATTTTAATGTATAC
This sequence comes from Nephotettix cincticeps, assembly GCA_023375725.1. Classification (NCBI taxonomy): domain Eukaryota; kingdom Metazoa; phylum Arthropoda; class Insecta; order Hemiptera; family Cicadellidae; genus Nephotettix; species Nephotettix cincticeps. The sequence goes on from JAGISJ010000069.1 coordinate 15,595, forward strand.
ATTATAATATATTAGTAGGATATTTCTATACATCTATATTAACTACTTAAATTTCAGATAGCTATATTAAAATTTAATACAAAATATGAATATGATAGTTTTATTTTCTCATTGACACACATATGATGATTGTACTGAGTGTATCTGTATATTACATTAGCGTATTGACAATAGTAGTATAAAGTACAAGCGTTTAGGTTAAAATGTATGCTCTAAATATGAATAATATTATTTTCAACAGTCAGTAGGTATGTTGGTCCACACAACATGTATTGGTGTTCACAATCATTTACCCATATGAGAATTGTTCTTCTTGTTGAGTGTTTCAAAGTTTGATTAAAATAATAAATTAATTATATTAATTATATAAGTTAATATTTATAAAATTTATTATGCAATTGACACCATGAATGGTGTGATAAAAAAAATACGTCCAAAAATATTTATTTGTCTGTGAGTGACTAACGATGCTAATCATAATAATGTCTTTAATGTGTTACATATGATCTTATCAATCTAACGTTTTCTAAAGTTTTTAAGAGTACAACTATCTAACACTGTTATAAACATTATATGACATTGTTTGATATGAAATATATAACAGTATTCAATATATTAAAAATCTTATAGTAATTATTTTTAAATATAGTAAAACAATAGTTAACATTTAAATTTAAGTATCAATATATATTAAAATAGTTATATCATATTGTGTTACTAGGTAATTTATTGTTTGCGGGAAATACATTATTGATTTCTTTTTATATTCATATGTGAGAGATACAGTGGGGGGTATCGTGTTGATTATTTCGTTTTATATATATTCATCCATGATTGTGGGGGGATTGATTGGTAATATTGTCTGGTAAAACATATTTGTATGTCTTGTGATATTTGGGGTGACTTGGTTGTATCTGGAGGGAGAGGGTATATATAGATAATATATCTTAAGTAGAATACACGTATTTGTATGGGTTAAACGGGGGATCTTTTTCTTGTAGAAATTTTTTAAATAATTTTAACAAAAGTTTTAGGATAGGAATTTGTTGGAGATTATGATTTTTGAGTTAAAAATATAAGTATTATGGGTAGCATTGGGGATTTGGTTGAATTTATGTTTTGTTTTGTTATTGTATTGGTATAATGTAGGGGTTTTTGTAAATAAACGTGATGTTGTGGGGGTGTTTTGTGTATGTATTTTTAAAAATTTATGTTTTTTTTTAGTGTATTTGTTTATGTAAAATTTGTTATTGTGCAATGTAAAAGATTCAATATATTTGGTGAAATATTTAAAGGTACTTTATTGTTGGTTTGCAGAAATAAACATATATATTCATATTCATTTTTATACTATACATTTATTTTTATTTCATTTTATACATTATTGACATAGATATGTCCTAGCTCTGGGGGGAGTGTTGGTAATTTTTGCGACCAAAAATCGAAACAGTGATGTCATGTCATTTTGTTAGTGGCTTCATATGGTTTAGTGACGTCTTAGATTGTTTATAAGAACAGCTGTTTAGATGAACTGAAAACATTCCCTATAGACATATCCATGATCTAACCTAATTTTCTTTTTTTATTGATCGACCGGTCGTACTCTTGAGTGAAAGCGGCCGTCCATATGTCGACCGCCTGGTCTTTCTCGCTCTTAAAATCTACAGTTCAGAAATCGACCACCCGGTCCTCAAAGGTTTAATTAAAGTTCTTCAAAAATAAAAACTTATTTTTGCTTATTTTGCATTAACATAATAGATGTTAATTATACTTGAAACATAATAAATTATGATCGAGTTTATCCTAGCCAATGAGAAACTAAAATACTTTGTGAGATTGGTTGAAATTGACTACCGGTACCATTTTACAACTTCTATTAATTGTTTTTTCCCAGAATAAATGCATATACATTTTAGGTATGAAAATTTTCAATCTTGTGCATAGTGTCATATATTGTTTGTAAAAAATACCATTTCACGAAAACTGAAAAAGGATTGTGTGGTTCTCATGATCTAGTAATCATGATGGGTCTTCTGTAGCCTGATGAGTAAATGTTTAAATAAATACATTCATAAAGCTTTTTCAAAGAATCCATTGTTTAACGTAAAAAAATGTTCAAGGTAATGTAAAAAGTCTAAAAAACTTTTTTTTAATTGTTTTCTACCCAAAAAGATGTAATAAAAACAAAATTGGCAATGTGCGTCATATTTAATTAAGCTGCAAAATTATTTTACTATCTTAGATCTTTATGCTTGGTTTAATTTGAGTTATTTCTCATGCCAGATAAAATAATGAATCACGTTATAAAATCACATCAAAAATGTTGTAATTTTTTATTAAGATTAAATTGATATATATCCTAATAAAACAGTACGCAATATTTGAAATAATTTGAACATTTATATATTTTATAAATATAAATTTAAATGATTAAATAAAAAATAAAATAAAATAATAAGTAATTAAATAGTTAAAAAATAATTAAATTTAATAATTAAATAAATTTAAATATAAATATAAAATAAATTTTAAAGTCAGACTTTTATAAGCTGCTGATAAGATTTTATATCTTCTTTAAGAAAGTTAAATATAATGTATAGTTCAACTGCTCAGCCTGTTATGATTTGCTATTTACATTGAAAGCTGATCATTTATCACCTCTTGTAAATCTGGAGTCAATTATCAATGATGCTGAAAACTCTGAGCAATGAGTATTTGTATGAGATATTTGTACAACAAGTGTTGTCACGTGTTCTCTATTCCAGTTATCTCTTACCCTCTTTGTATAAGCTAAGCGGAAGATAATCAGCCTTCATTTGAAGACAAAAGTACTAAACAGGTACCAAGTCTGAACATAATAACTGATAATTATTATTAACAGCATGCTTATCACTTAAGGCATCACGTTGGTCTTTTCCTCAACTTATAATTCTTTGAGTTTGATTTGGTTATTTAAATGTAGAATTTTATTTTCAAATATAGATATCGTAACTTATATTAAGCAGAGTTAGAATGAAAGTTACTGTTTTGAGAGAAAAAGTTCAAATCTTTTAGAAAAACTGGGTTGTGAAAGAATTTACTTTGTCCCTAATATATAATTGTATGAAAAAAGTAAAATTAACATATAACAAATAAAGAAAGTCCATATTGAGCATGGTAGTTGTGTTTTCAGGTTTCCGCTAATATTAACATGTAGGCTTTCTTGTGATTTTATTTACAACTTAGACTAGACATTGACACACCGAGAATTTTGTTTTTGAAAAGTAATTGCTTGATTTTTATTATCATATAGTAAATGAAATGCCTAAAAATATAACTTTTGTGAACACTTTTTCTACACAAATATTCTATACTTGTGGGTCCTCGAGGAGGGGATGGACGAATCCAAATCACCAATGTCCTCACTTCCCAGTATACTATGTCAGACACAGATTGTGTTAAACAGTGGGTAAATTTACCTTAGATCAGTGGTTCCCAAACTTTTTTGACACGCGACCCACTACAACCTAAACATTATTTTGTGACCCACTAGTATTTAAGATACTTTCAAACACTAGGTAATCTCCCCTTCAAGGCTTGATAAAACATAAATTTTGTCACATGTTGATTGTTTCATTTGATTTCAATAATAAAATATATCCATACTAAAACTTGACTAATAATAAACCTAAAAATAAACTGAAATTGTATTTGATTAGATTAGGTCATTGAAATGGCAACCATACTACAATGTAGGTATTTTAAGCCAAGTATGAATGAGGATTGAGTGTAAGATGGTTGTAGCGCAATCATGTAGTCTTGTTACTGACTAAGGCTGACATGTTCCTTAGACAGGACTGTTAATTAATAGCCCAACAGCCGATCACAACTAATGCACCTACAGTTTAACGTGGAATCCGAACCACGGCCTCTGAATTACGAATTGGTCTAATTATGAGTATGGTCTTTGCAGATTAATGTAGTATTCAATAGTGTGGACGTTAATACACACACAAGAACACTACATCCAACGACCATCGCTCACAACTATCCACAATTTGTGATATCAAAGTAGCTGGATTACAGGACGTCGCCACCGTCTCAGTCAATCTTAATCAGGAAACATACACAACACAAAATGAAATATAATGATATTTCATTTAGTGTTGAAAAGTTCTTCACTAATGTGATTTATGGTACTGTTTTCCTTGAGAGGTTCAATGTTAGTAATGAATGAGGCCATTTTCAGTCTCAAGTCACTTTCCACTGCCTGTTGATTTTTGATTTTTCAAAAATACCAATATATAAATCATTTCACTTAAGTATGTGGTACTAAACACCATCAAAAACTTCATTGCAACGTTAGCAAGATCAAAATAGTACAAGATAGTACGGGAAGTACTAGCCCCTTGTCACCGAGCCGCCACGCCTTGCCGGTGCCAGCCGGTTCGACGCGACGTTATCTTACTTCCTAGCTAATCTTTTTTTTATTTTAAATTATATTATAACTCAATCGCATATATGCGCACAGATTAACTGTAAGATAAATTGTAATTTTACTTTAAGCAAATTTCCCATAGGGAAGAAACTATTACCGTAGGTCTCATGGCAAGACTTAAGCACGGGACCATGTTATTTTTCGTCTCTAAGGTGCCCAGAGGTCAAAAACAATAGTCGTTAAAATTTATATATGTGTTTGTCTGTGAACACGATAACTCTCGTAAAAATGGTTCGATCGAGAACAAATATCGTAGATACGTGTATTCCTACATTTGCTCGGACAAGTTCTGAAACCAGACATACCAGTCAATCGAAACGGGTAGTTAGTGGGGGGGGGGTTCCTCAAAAATTGGGTTTTTTGCATTTTCATAATAAAAAATAATTTTAATTACATTATTTTTTAATTTTATCTTTCACCATTAGAATCAGCTTAAAAACTTCACAATTTAGTTCCTCAAGTTCCTTAAGTTTTTCTCTATCTCCAACGGTTATCGAGATATCAAAAAATCCGAACACAGTACGTTGTATTTTGGCGCTCCAATGTTAACTTATGGAGGATAAAGAAAAATAATATTTCACTTATCAATTAATACCTATGGATTAAACTTGGTATTTACCTTCTTGTGGTTGAGATCTTATGCTTCAAATGCTTAAAAATCATAGTTTATGTGTTTATCAGGGCAGCTAACTTGCATACTCTTTTCCCATGTTAATCATAGAGAATAGGCAGACTTCTTTATTTATGGACAGATGTTTATGAACCATGGTATAAATGGTAAAAATAAAAATTTTTGATGATAGAAATGCTTACTTTAAATGTTCCTCACAGCAGCAAACCTGTATACTCTTTCCCATGTCAATCTTATGGAGAATAGGCAACTAACTCTTATATCTATTGACAGATTTTGACCGAACTTGTCATATATTATTGTTTTGGAAATTCGCTGAGTACGCAGGTCTGCTGCGACGGGGGTATTTAAAAATCATATGAATTTGTGTGTTCAATAAATTATGCATTTTTTTTAATAAAAATTTACTTTTGTGTCCATGTCGCGACCCATCTGACGCTCATCTGCGACCTACAGTTTGGGAACCACTGCCTTAGACAATTGGTTGAATCTACAAATAATCATTTTAATTTCTGCAACTGAAAATCAGCAGTTAACTTAAATAATTCTTACTATTTATTTCCTAAATTCATACAAATAACGTATCACTATTCTACCTCATTTGACAATACAGTAGATGCCCGACTATCCATGGTCCGGACAACCGAGCCTCTGGGTTAACTCGAGTTAGTCCTCGAAATTAAATATATAAATCCTAAAATTAGTGAAGAAAATTAAGACAAGAAGTGAATTTTATATGTAGCACGTGCAATTTTTAAAATTGGCAGGTCGAGTAATGTGCCTCTACTACTTGTTTGATAAGATCAGTGTATTTCTAAGAATATTACATCGGCTAATTCTTGGAATCATTTGTCTGCGTATGTTATCCTGTGCAGATTAAAGTTTTTTTTTTGTAGTGTTGTGGAATTGTGAGATGTTAAATTAATCAAAATTATCCTACTGTGCATAATTTTTAGTGATAGCAGGAGTATAAAGATGAATTTTTGTTAAAAATTTATCAATCACACAACCATTTAAGACTTCAAAGACTCCTACAATAATTAATTTCTATTTAAGTATGTTTCTTAACAATCAGCAAGTTCTAATTACACATGTAATCTTAAAAATACCGTAATACTCCCTCGTAATTACTCATTTCAACTTGTAGTGGTAATGTGATTACGCAGCACCAGGTCAGCACAATGTGTTCCACAGGTGACAGCAAGCGAGCGATGGACGAGTACCAATCTGAGCTAATGCTCGGTGGCTCCAACACCATCTTCATCTCCAACATCTGCGAGGACTCCCTGCTGGCCGCTCCCATCATGCTTGATCTCATCATCCTTGCCGAGTTCTGCAAACGAGTGACCGTGCGTCCGGTTGATAACTGCTCTCCGTTCACCGGCCTCAACCCTGTGCTCTCTATTCTCAGCTATCTCCTCAAGGCTCCGCTTGTTCCTGCTGGTATGTAGTAGTTTTACATTTTCTCAGTTTTTGCCTTTGGGAATGATGTTTCTGTCTAGATACGAGTGTTTCTCAAATGGGAAGCCTAGAAAACTTACGTATAGAAAGCTAAATTTTTATTTTCTCCACTTATACATTGTATATGGAGAAGGAGAAAGTATTTTTTTTTGTAAAAATTTTTGAATTTGAGTTGTGTGTGGATGGATATACAGTGGAATCAAATCCGAATTAATTGAGGCTGACTCCTGTTTGGATTTCCCGGGAAATAATATTATGCTCTTATTTCATCACTGTATTTGGGGTAAGCGACAGGAGATTGGAGTTAAATGATTCCGTGGTTAAAGGGCAGTGACCTTGGTGGGTGGATTTAAGTCCCGTGACATGTCGTTGCTGCTAGGCGAGTGTGTGCTAAAAATAATTCACACTCCCCCTACCCCACCCTTAGGTCTCACGCCTGACTACTGTGTAGTGAGCGTTTACTTGCTGATTAGGGCGTATCGTAACAACCAAACAACGTGATGTTCATTCGATGCTGGATTGGAATTGCGTCCGCGTGAAGATTTTCTCCACTTTGACAGTTTAAGTATAACAGACTTTAAGTAAAAAACTTGTGTTTGTTCAATCTTGTGTTTTTATTTTTTATGTTAAGTATTTAAAAATAAATTTGGTTTAAATAATTTTTTTCTAATTTACAGCTATTTATTTTTTTCCTCCCCAGAAGGCATTCAGATTTTAGGAGTTTCCCTGTATCCATTTTAAGGCTCCTTGAATCCAAAAAGTGGAATCCATAAAATTTGGTACACAGGTGTAATTTTGGTCATTTTCTGAACTTATTATTTTAAGGGTAGCCAAAAAATTTGATTCACAAATTTATCAGGATCCACTAACAATAAATGATTAAAATATTATGATTTATAGGTATTAAGATCAGACGGTTTACAATTTGGGTTAAAATTTCCTTTTTTTTTGTTTTAGCTGTATAATATTCCTTAATAAGGTTAATTTGATATATAATTTATTGAATTTTAACAACTAAATCCCTATCTAAATAATTAAATTCTAAACGTATGCAAAATCATTTTCCAAAGTTTTGCAGGATGGAGGGAATCACTATCATACAGTTTTATGGCATTTTCACGGAAATAGTGTTTTCTTACCTTTAGGAACACTTTTCTTCTAGGCTGTTAGAGATATTGCTATGATTTTTTTTCGATTTGTTCAGAATCTTGAAGAGGAATGATTAAGGCACAGCAAACATTTTTTGCAAACGATTTTATTAAAACTATACGGGACAAAAATTTAAATTTTAAAGAATTTTTTTATGAATTTATAAATATATATTTAAAATTATTAATACTTTGTTCTTTGAAATATCCTGTGTGTCATCTGCATAAATAACAGATTCCACACCGACACTCCCATGAGAGAGACATGAGAGAAGCTTAAAATGGGTGTCAAAGTTAAAAAGTTATCACATCATAAAGTTTGGGTGGTAAAAAAATATATTATATTTTTAGTATTTAAGATATTAACACCCTCAGTCTGATTAATTAATACAGAATCTAACTTAAGTGAATTGAAATGCAGGGAAAACATTCCTAATCATAACACTAGAACCAAATCTAAGTTAGATATTCCTATTACAGTAGAACTCCAACTATCCGAATTAATGGGGACCGGGACCCATTCGGATAATCAAATATTCGGATAATCGGAGTTTTTTTTTAATTGCTATTAGAGAGAAAAAAAGCTACGTTTTGATATTGCACTATTTTTTATTTAATTAAATGTAAGAAACATGATATTTTTACTGTTTTAAATGTAAATAAAATGTACTTACATTTTACATGCAAACACTGGCTTCGCGGGGGGAAGAAGAATAATAGCGCTCTTAGACTTTTTTTGGACAAATTTTTTTCTGGAAGTGATTTGTATAATCGGCGATTCGGATAGTCGGAGTTCGGATAATTGGAGTTCTACTGTATTCATAGATAGCCTAAACAAGCTACTCTCATAAAATCAATAGTATTTTTGTATTTTTTATTAGTATTTGTATTTTTTTAGTGTTTTATGATTTTTTAATAAACGCTACCATTAAGCAATATTAGTTAATTTAAATAGATTTAAAGTTAAAGTTAAATTAAAGGAATGGCCCATTGAAACCTACTTCATTGTTCATCTAAATGAATTTCTTAACAGCATTGTAAATATAGACTTTTAGATTAGGTCACCAATTTTATTTTTAATTTCAACTACATTATGTACACCTGATAATTTTTGACTATGTCTATTCCTTGTAAAAGGTCAACGATAATAAAGCTTCTGATTTTATGAAATATATATTTTATGAAGCTTAAATTGTTTTTTCATTTCTGGTAACGTTGCATTCTGATACTGAAACTGGCGAGTGGTTGAAATCAAACTAGTTTCTGTGTCTGTTTTCCTAAAGTTTCTTTCCAGCTTTTCAGAGGCTGTTTATTATTCTCATGGTATTCTAACAAAAGTAATAGAATTCAGTACTGCTACAGAGATAGAAATGTTTACTGTTAATGTTAAAATAAATGTCTTGGTAATTTTATTCCATCTTTTTCTCTTTGAATCTTTAAGTTCTTTATTGTTTTACGTAGATAAAAAGTTATTAACTACTGTACATCCAGTAGCTTCAAGATGCTCTGCAGCTGCTAGAAAGAAATAGTGATGGATATATGAGAGTTGTCCGTTAACTAAGGTTCCCATGAAACTACAGCTGTGAAAAGAGCTGTTACGGTGGATCCTGCACTTCTACAGTGTACCTTGGTTCCCCACTACAAATCCCCTCACTTTCAAGCCACCTATGGAGCTGTCTTGGATTGGCAGCCGTACGTAGATCTGCCCCTCTCTTCGCCCGCCAGGTGCGAGCCGCGCTCGGTGATCAGTTTCTTCAAATTTTCCGATCCGATTTTTTTAGCAGTTGGGTGCTTCCATTGTTTGATTTCGGGATGTATTGCACCCAAGTCTCGTCTCCAGTGACGATAGAGTCAAGGTATTCCTCACCATGAGTTTCGTGGTCCTGGAGAAGTTTTTGGGCCACTTTAACACGTTGGCGTTTGTGGTCTTTGGTCAATATTCTCGGCACCCACCTCGCACAAATCTTGACATACCCTAAGTGCCCTGTTAAAATCTTTTCAATAGAGATTTTGCTGACTTTGCTGAGGGATCATTTCAGAGAGCTCACGAACCAAGACTCTTCGATCTAAGAACATCCACTTTGCGATTGTTTCGACAGAAACAGATGGTCGTCTAGAACTCTCTTTATCATGGACATCAGAATGCCCATTCTGAAGCTCTTTGACTCATTTGTGTAAGTGTTGTACGCTCATACAATTGTCTCCATAGATTTCGCATAGCTGGGAATTGTTTTCTACCAGTGGAATGTTTTTTGCAGACAGCAAACGGATCACCAAGCACAGTTTGCACATATCAGCAATGCGAGAGGCAGATCCATCACGTACATGGCTGCCAAGCCAAGACTGAGCTCCATAAGTCATTGCTAGGGTATTTGGAGTGGGGGAACCAAGGTACACTGCAGAAGCCCAGGATCCAACATAAAAGGGCTTTCCACGACTGTAGCGCTATGGCAACTTTACTTTACGGACAACCCTCGTAATCCAGAATTTCTGCAAGCTGTCTGTTATAATGAGATATAGGCAACTCAATTAATTTCATTCTGTCTAAGTAGTGCAGTATATATGTTTCAGGCTCCCCGGTGGTGAATGCTCTGTTTAAACAACGGTCCTGCATTGAGAACATCCTGCGGGCCTGCCTCAGTCTGCCGCCCGAGAACCATATGCTCTTGGAACACAAACTGCAAGCAAACATATTTCACTAGAATAGTAAGGAAATGCTGTGGTTAAAGTTACCAAGGTAGAAGTACCCTGATGTGTGTTAACGTAATTATTAAGATCGTCACTATAGGATATGGATTTTCCATATCATTTCAGAATAGTTCACATTTCTCACCCATCCCACCGACAATGATGTAATTTATATTTAATAAATTTTAACTTAAAAATATTACCAAAAATTAACTATTATAACATGGAAAATTTCTATAAATCACTAAAATATGAGTTGCTCATCAACTAATAAAACATGTAAAGGAGTAGATTGGATATTGGATTGAAGACAGGAGGTATTGTAACCTTATAATCTAGTAATTCCTCAATCCGGAAGGCAAAATGTTTAAAGAGGCCTAAGTTTTTTCTTGTAACTAAATTAAATGCAAATTATTTATACTGTTATATTTCTATTTGCATTGTCGTACCCTTGTGTAATTTACCTTTTTTTCATATCATGACCGTCATGATATGAAAACTTTTAAAAATAAATAACTAATGTAAAAGTTTCCTTTCTAGTAATAATTACATAAGCTAATTCAGCAAAGAATAATGTCTTAAATTTTGGAATATTTTAGTAAGTAGCAAGCAATTGTTCCTATTCACAAAATACAATCATTTCAATTCAGTTGAGTACTTTAAACATGTGTGACCAAATTATGGAAAACAAATCATATACAAAATGTTGTACAAAGTTTGACGATCTAGTTACTGTAAAGGCCAACTTCACCTTCAGTATTAACTGTGTTCTGGATATACATCTTACATTATTTTAACGTTATATGATGTTATGGATTAAAATTCATTAAATTTTTACTGTATTTCACTTATTTCCTCAACCTTACTTAAACTACTTTAACAATATATAAACTGGTTGATGTAAAGATATGAAGAAAATTCACTGACAGTTATGTTACTTAGCCCCTCAGCTGCTGGACTGCTGTTATCGTAAGACTAAATTACTTACGTAAAATTCCTGTCAGAAAGCTCAAGCATTCAGGGCATGTTTTGGTGTTAAAACACTATTGTCAGCTTCAGATTAAAAATTTATGAAGTTGATTTGTCATAGACATCGTCATGATAATAAATTTTAAAAAATATGAAAATTTTCAAATATATGACATTTAGGTTACTTTGGTTAGTTTTAATGTCTTTATTGTTTCAATGTTTTTGTATTTTTAAAATTAACTATCAATGTCTACGACATATTAACTTGAGGGTGACGATGCTGTTTTAAATATCATAAAATGTCTTGAATATTAAACTTTAATTGAGCTATCTGAAGGGAATAGTATGAAAGTAAACTAGTCTTCCTTAAAACCATTTAGTCTGAGCATAAATCACAAGTATGAGGACAACAAAGTAATTTTTAGAATTTTGTCAAAATGTTATCTTTTTTGTTTCAGGTCGATAATTACTTTAAATTCAAAAAAATACTTGGGAAGTTTAGATGTTATCCTGTGTATATTTGTATCATTACAATATACCGTGTGTCTCAAAAGTCCCAACCCCTGTTAATTTTTTTATTAATGGGAATAACAATTTTATACTTTGGAGATGTTCATTGATCAAAAGAGGTAGGTTTTGATATATTCAAATTTTCACCCACTACCCCCAAAAGGGGTAGTTTAGGGTAAGTGGAGATTTTTAAATCGGAAATAGCTCTAGCTTGTTGCATATCATTTCAAAGGTCTTGACAAAAGAAATCAAATGGCGCAAATTGGATGTCTCTACGTTGATTTTATCAAAAGTTATGCCAGTTCAAAGTTTTAAATTTTTTTAAATCAAAAAATTTTTTTTAAATAATGAAAAAAACCAAGATTTTGCTATGTGAAAAGGGTTAGTTAGTACCACGGTCAAAGTCCTATCTGGTCACAGACATTTACCGATCACAGGCTAAATCCTATCCGAGATTATGGGGCTATGGTAGCGGCCCCTCTAGACCTCATTTGTCAGAAGCTTATCTAGAGATAACAGCTCTTCCAGTTTGCTCCCGGCGCGACATTATTTTAACTTCCCTATAATTAAAATAGTTATAAGAGAAAATGGCCCGATCTGATCAAGACAAAGTAGAAATGATTATGTTCTATGGCGAGGCGAAAAGATATTTACACGAGGCAGTCCGTTTGTTTTATAACGCACATCCTGATAGGGCAGGGCATACATTCGTCGTTTGGTAGACAAATTTTCAACGACACTTAGTATCAAAGATGCCCCAAGGTCAGGCCGCAATCAGGACAGACAATGTTTATGTTCTAGCTCATTTTGCGGCAAGCCCATTCCAAACACTTCGTTCAACTGCTTGAGAAATTGGGATCTCAAAAGATTCTGTTCATCGAGTATTAAAAGAATATAAGTACCATCCATACAAAATTTAGCTTCACCAGGAACTAAATGAGGATGATCCTGACCAAAGAATTCACTTTTGTGAAATAATGCTGCAAAAGTTTGAGGAGAATATTAATTTAATTTCTCAGCTGTGTTTTAGTGATGAAGCTTCATTTTTATTACATGGGACGGTTAATTGTCACGACTGCCGTTACTGGACAGACGTAAATCCACACTGCATGGTTGAAGCACATACACAACAACCTCAGAGTATAAATGTATGGGCTGGGATTTTAGGAGATTCTGTCGTTGGCCCCTTTTTTATTGATGGTAATTTGAATGGAGCAAATACCTAGACCTATTACCTAATGATATTGTGCCAGCCATAAACAATATTGCCCTAGAAGGTGATTTTGATCCTTTTCAACAGAATGGTGCTCCTCCTCATTACGATGTAAGAGCTAGACACTTTTTACATGAAGAGTTTCCCGAAAGGTGGATTGGTAGGCGAGGTTTTGTAGTGTGGCCTGCTCGATCACCCGACCTCATACCTCTCGATTTTTTCTTCTGGGGCTTCATTAAAACAAGGTGTATGACACTAAATCCGCTAACCTTGATGAATTAAAAGTGTGGATTGAACGTGCCAGTTAGTCACACCAGAAATGTTGGCAAATGTGAGGCAGGCATTTGAGTCCAGACTTTAATTCTGCTAAGAAGTAAGCGATGGGCACTTTGAGCAGTTAACCTAAATTTAATAGTGATGTTTTCCACCATTTTCCCTTCTGATCAACCTCCATTCTACATTATTAACAAAATTTGTAAATTCTTAAAATTAAAAAAAATTTTAAACTTAAAATCGGGATTTTGTACTCAATTTTAAATTTTAATGGCTCTTTGGTATTGAAATTGGTAACAGTTACTAGTTATAGTTAAACTAGTATAACTTTTGATAAAATCAACGTAGAGACCTCCAATTTGCGCCATTCGTTTTCTTTTGTTTCTTTTGAAATGATTTGTAACAATCTATTTAAAATTTTCAACTTACCCTTAAACTACTCCTTTTGGGGGGAGGGGGTGAAAATTTAAATACATCAAAAACTATCTTTTTTGATCAAATAAACATCCCCAAGTATAAATTTTTTCCCATTAATAAAAAAATTAACAGTGGGGTGGGACTTTTGAGACACATAATATAGTGGTGGAATTTGCAACAATTGGTCTTTAAAAGAAATAATCACGTGAAGGTGAATTAAGTCTTTGGGACCCCTGAATTGTGAAGGTGTCAAATATTGACCGATATTACAACATTTGAAAAGTATTGATTAAACTTTTCTAAAAATAATTTATGGTAAAAGTGCCTACTTTCAGTGTTCCTCAAAGCAGCAAACCTGCATACACTTTCCCATGTTATTGTTACGGAGAATAGGCAAATACTCTGACTCTAATTTATCAACAGGTATTGATTGATCAATCTTTTCATATAGATGTATTATTATTGCCATATTATTGAGGTGGAAATTCGCTGAGTACGCAGATCTGCTGCAACAGGGGTATTGTTGTGTTTATAAGCAAATTGGTGTCTTGTCATCCTTGTTCTTAGTGTGTTAATTGTGAAACCAATGTATTCTTTAGGAAATTTGTTGCATTTAATTTGGTAGACGTTTGATGAGTCACAGGATAGGTTATTTTTGATGGGCTTTGTTTTATTAATTGTGTTACTTGTGAATGTTGATGTGCATGGCATATATAATTACATAATAATTATATAATTTACATACTTGGTATCTTCGTTTGTTTCATGGTTCTACTCTTCTTTTGGCGAATTTCCCATAGGGAAGAAAAAATTACTGTAGGTCTTATGACTTAAGCCCGGGACCATGTTATTTTTCGTCTTTAGGCGCCCAGAGACCAAAAACAATAGTCCTCAAATTTATATATATAATATATATATATTTATATAAATATGTAAAGTAAAATGGTAGAGAAGTGTATTCCTGCCTTTGCTCAGACGAGTTCGTAATCCAGACATATCGGTCAATGGGAACGGTTAGTTTGGTGGGATTTTGTACTCAAAAATTGGGGTTTTTGCGTTTTTTATGTAATTTAAATTTTTTTAATTTTGTCTTTCACCATTAGAATCATCTGAAAAAACTACTCTTTTCCCATATTAATCATATAGGGAATAGGCAAACTCCTTTATTTATGGACAGATGTTAATGAAAGTTCGTATGGTCAAAATACCTACTTTCAGTATTCCTCACAGCAGCAAACATGCACATTCTTCGCGTGTTAATCTTATGGAAAATAGACAAATATATCATATTTATTGACAGATAATGGTAAAACTTGTCATATTATATTATTGAATTAGAAATTTGCTGAGTAAATGCAGGTCTGCTGAGACGGGTGGGAGTTTGTTTTAGTAAATTTTCCCATAGGGAAGAAGCTATTACCGTAGGTCTCATGGCAAGACTTAAGCCCGGGACCATGTTATTTTTTCTTCTTTAGGTGCCTAGAGACCAAAAACAATAGTCGTTAAAATATATATATACAGGGTGATTCACGAGGATATGCGGTAACTTTGAGAGCTCATTCTATATGTAAAAATAATGAAAAAAACTTATATAAACATAGGTCCGGAAATGTTTCGTTAGCGAGTTATACAGGGTTAAAGATTTCGCCTGGATTTCAGTTCCGCTGAGTAAATGAAGACTCTCTGAAATTCTGGGAAGTTAAATTTAGGGGCAAATGCCATTGTTTCTTATGGTTTTTTACCTGAAAAATTGATTAGAACAGGTCCCAGAACTGTAAGATGAGTAGTTTTTGAGTAATCCAGTGTAAAATGCAAAAACATTGAGTAAAAAAACACAATTTTTATATTTGGCCAGCAATCGCTTTGTTATTTTACCAATAAACTGATCAAATTTCAGAACAAAACTTGTAGAAAATTTAATTCTAAACAAAACGGTATGATTAAAGTGTACAGAAAGTGAACAGATAATCGATTAAAGGAAGTTTTATTGAAAACAGAACAACACACTTTTTTCATTTGGCCGACAATAACTCTGTTGATTTCTTATTAAAGATCTGTAAAAAGTTAATGATTTTTACTTAAATTTAACACCTTAATTTTTTTACTAAAATTTCAAAATAAAATAATATTAAAACACAGTTTTAAAATAAAGAAATAAACATAAACAACAAACATAAATAATAAAAAAAAAATACACATGTTGAGCGGATAATTTGTTTTTCATAAGTTGGCACTACAATAACAGCTGATCAACAATGATGTGATTTGAAATGTAGAATTTTAATTCCTTGAGAGATAACAACTGAGTTTTAGTCCACGTGTGTATTGTTCTGCTCGTCGTATTGAATTTTAGTCCGTGTTAGCATTGTTTTGTCCATAGTAATTATTAAATTGTTGGAGTAGTAATGCCATACTTATTTTCAACTGAAGAATACGCCGATATGGTGTTTATTTACGGTGTATGTGAAGGCAATGCTACAATCGCTGTGGAAGAATACAGACAACGTTACCCTTATCGTAGAATTCCAAATGCTAGAACCATTATTTCTACATTTCGTACGTTACGGGAAACAGGATCACTTCCAAGCGTAAAGATCCAGTCTGACCGCCCTCGCCAACATGATGTTAATGTAGAAGAAAACATTATTGCTGCTGTTGAACGTAGTCCAGGTATTAGTACACAAGACGTATTTCAAAGCGGTTTAGGGTTTCGCAAAGTAAAGTTTGGAGAACACTTAATAAGAACAACCTTTATCCCTACCATAAACAAAAAGTACAGCATTTACAACCAGGAGACAATGAACATCGCTTGGAGTACTGCAATTGGTTAGTCAATCATCGTCAACTCTTCAAGTACATTTTATTTACCGATGAGTCACAGTTCACTCGTGATGGTATCAACAATTTACGAAACCAACATTCATGGGCAGAAGAGAACCCTCATGCAACAATTGAACGTAACTTTCAATACCGTTTTAACATTAATGTATGGTGTGGTGTTATTGATGATAAGCTAATTGGACCGTTTATTTTTCAAGAGCGCTTAACAGGTCAGGCGTACTTACAGTTTCTTCAAGAAGAATTACCGACATTGCTGGAAGATGTTCCTCTTGCAACGCGACGCAAGATGTAGGCTACTTCCAGCATGATGGCGCACCGCCACATTTTTCAAATGATGTTTCCACCTATCTAAATCATCAGTTCCCAAATAAATGGATCGGTCGTGGTGGTCCTATACACTGGCCACCAAGGTCACCAGATCATACGCCATTGGACTTCTGCATATGGGGATGGATGAAAGATCATGTTTACGAGGTCAAAGTAAATTCCCGTGAGGCGTTACTTGATCGAATTAATGAAGCCTTTGTGCAGTTAAAGGAGAGCCCCGTAGAACTACGAAAAGCAACAAGAGCAATTCTTAAACGAGCAGAAAGATGCATTGAAGTTAATGGCAACATTTTTGAGCATTTACTGTAATTTTATTGCATAACTTTACATTACAGTTTTCAATAAAACTTCCTTTAATCGATTATCTGTTCACTTTCTGTATACTTTAATCATACCGTTTTGTTTAGAATTAAATTTTCTACAAGTTTTGTTCTGAAATTTGATCAGTTTATTGGTAAAATAACAAAGCGATTGCTGGCCAAATGTAAAAATTGTGTTTTTTTACTCAATGTTTTTGCATTTTACACTGGATTACTCAAAAACTACTCATCTTACAGTTCTGGGACCTGTTCTAATCAATTTTTCAGGTAAAAAACCATAAGAATCAATGGCATTTGCCCCTAAATTTAACTTCCCAGAATTTCAGATAGTCTTCATTTACTCAGCGGAACTGAAATCCAGGCGAAATCTTTAACCCTGTATAACTCGCTAACTAAATTTCAGAACAAAACTTGTAGAAAATTTAATTCTAAACAAAACGGTATGATTAAAGTATACAGAAAGTGAACAGATAATCGATTAAAGGAAGTTTTATTGAAAACTGTAATGTAAAGTTATGCAATAAAATTACAGTAAATGCTCAAAAATGTTGCCATTAACTTCAATGCATC
Organism: Nephotettix cincticeps; assembly: GCA_023375725.1. Taxonomy (NCBI): domain Eukaryota; kingdom Metazoa; phylum Arthropoda; class Insecta; order Hemiptera; family Cicadellidae; genus Nephotettix; species Nephotettix cincticeps. Next base: position 33,440 of record JAGISJ010000069.1, read on the forward strand.
TTTCTGCTCGTTTAAGAATTGCTCTTGTTGCTTTTCGTAGTTCTACGGGGCTCTCCTTTAACTGCACAAAGGCTTCATTAATTCGATCAAGTAACGCCTCACGGGAATTTACTTTGACCTCGTAAACATGATCTTTCATCCATCCCCATATGCAGAAGTCCAATGGCGTATGATCTGGTGACCTTGGTGGCCAGTGTATAGGACCACCACGACCGATCCATTTATTTGGGAACTGATGATTTAGATAGGTGGAAACATCATTTGAAAAATGTGGCGGTGCGCCATCATGCTGGAAGTACATCTTGCGTCGCGTTGCAAGAGGAACATCTTCCAGCAATGTCGGTAATTCTTCTTGAAGAAACTGTAAGTACGCCTGACCTGTTAAGCGCTCTTGAAAAATAAACGGTCCAATTAGCTTATCATCAATAACACCACACCATACATTAATGTTAAAACGGTATTGAAAGTTACGTTCAATTGTTGCATGAGGGTTCTCTTCTGCCCATGAATGTTGGTTTCGTAAATTGTTGATACCATCACGAGTTACTCAAACTACTACTACTGGATTACTCAAAAACTACTCATCTTACAGTTCTGGGACCTGTTCTAATCAATTTTTCAGGTAAAAAACCATAAGAAACAATGGCATTTGCCCCTAAATTTAACTTCCCAGAATTTCAGAGAGTCTTCATTTACTCAGCGGAACTGAAATCCAGGCGAAATCTTTAACCCTGTATAACTCGCTAACGAAACATTTCCGGACCTATGTTTATATAAGTTTTTTTCATTATTTTTACATATAGAATGAGCTCTCAAAGTTACCGCATATCCTCGTGAATCACCCTGTATATATGTGTGTGTGTGTGTGTGTGTGTGTGTGTGTGTCTGTGAACATGATAACTCTCGTAAAAATGGTCCGATAGAGACCAAATTTGGTATAGACGTGTATTCCTACACATGCTCGGACGAGTTCGTAAACCAGACATATCGGTCAATGGGAACGGGTAATTTGGGAGGGTTTTGTACCCCAAAATGGGGTTTTTTGCATTTTTCGTATGTAATTTAAAAAATCTTTAGATTTAATCTTTCACCATTAAAATCAGTTTAAAAAACTACACAATTAAGTTCCTTAAAGTTTTTCTCTATCTCCAACGGTTACCGAGATATAAAAAAATCTAAACACAGTACGTTGTATTTTGAGGCTCCAATGTTAATCTTATGGAGGATAAGGAAAAATTAATATTTCACTTAGTAACCAATAATTTTGGATAAAAATTTATATTTAGCTTAATGTGGTTGAGGTTCATCCATTTATGCTTAAAAATCATAGTTTATGTGTTTATCATGGCAGCAAACCTGCATACTGTTTTCCCATGTTAATCATATGGAGAATAGGCAAACTCCTTTATTTATCGACAGATGTTGATGAAAGTTGGTATAAATGTTAAAAATAAATGTTTTTGAAGGTATAAATGCCTACTCTCAGTGTTCCTCACAGCAACAAACCTGCACAATCTTTCCCATGTTAATCTTATGGAGAATAGGCAAATAATTCTCATGTTCACCGACAGATTTTGACCACTTGCCTTGTCGTATATTATTATTATTATATTATTGATTTGGAAATTCGCTGAGAACGCAGGTCTGCTGCGACGGGGGTATTTTGTTTGTATGTTCAATTTTATATGGTAGTTTTGGAACATAGAATTTCTTTTAATATGGTGGGTCTTCTGAAAATTATTCTTGGCGTTTGTTTGGATATGAATAGAGTATTTATTTCCACATATTAAAACATAAATGAAATACATGCTTCTGGCCTGGAAATTATAATATTGAATTTGTGGAATATGATTGTTGTAAAACATTGAACACAAATAATATAACTGTTTACGAACAGAATTTTTACCAAATCACTGAATTAATAAATTAGGATATCTACCAGATATCACGATATCAACCAGAGATTACTGGAAAGAACGTTCTGAGTCAGATGTCGCATGACGTCATACCAAAGCCATCTTGTACTGCGTAGTGCGTATACCATAAATAAACAACTATTGTAGAAGTTCCAAACAAACAGTTCCAGTCTGGGAACCGGCTACAAAGAACGGTTCCGCGAAACAATTCCAGTTAAACTCTTACATCAGCTGTAAACTGTGTACCTGTGATTATAAAGAATAAAAAATTTTAAAATCCAGTGGTATATTGTATACATATTTGGAGCAAATACAAAGTTATTTAAAGTAAAATGTTTCCCATTTTGGACCATAACCATATCCTATTTTCCAAAGGGAAGTAAATACAATTTTCATCTGTTTATGAACCCTTATTTGTCCATGAAAAATACCGATAAACGATGATACAAGAAATTCTAGTTATAAACAATACCCTTATTTAACCTCGTGTTAACCTGGAATTCACGTTAGATAGAATGTATACGCAAAAATATTTATACGCAATGTAATCATACAGAAGACACAATGACGAACCAATCAACCTGTTCCGCTAGGCGTCTGAGCAGGTTTGCTTGCGACAGTGGAGCTGGCACACTGGCACGCCGGTAACTGACGCAGTTCCGCGAATGAAACTGCTCCAATGGAACAGTTCCCGAATGTTCAACCTCGTCTATCGTTCCGAGTCTCTCTGCTCACAGCTGCACAGCTCTCTCTCAGTCACTCACTCTCACCCGACTCCCGCTCCTCGTCCTCATCAACTGATACGAATCGTAAGAATCTTTAGTCTCTAGGATTTTACATGTATGGTATTAGAGTTCTTCCAATGAATAATGTACATTAATTGTATTTCAAATTATTTAATACCTTAAATTAATTTATTATTTTTACATTTTCCTCCTATACGATAGTATATAAGGAGAACGAACGTATTGTTTTTCGTCAGAGTTTGAGTTTCTGGTGGATGTTTCCATTTTAGTGTCTCCTGAATCGAAAAAAGTGGGTTTCAGACATTCAGAGCAATGTATGTTTGTGTGGGATGTGCAGAAGCCTAGAGACGGGACTATCGGTCCGATTTTCATGACATTTGGTATGTAGGTAACAGTACACGGTATATCGGACACATTTTTGTATTTTTTTTTATTTTTAAGGGTATTTTACCCCTAAACACCCCAAAAACACGTAACATGAAAATTTCTCAGATAATGATTTTGATTGCACTTATATGATTTATAGTCCTTTATGAGGTAAACAAAATGACATCTTTCACATTCTTTTAAAATATCGGCGTTAAAAGTAATGGGCTTTTAAAATTAAAAAAAATATTTTTTTAATATTTCCACAAAAACAATATAGGTAGAGTATAATTTTAACAACTACCATTGAAACCAAGTTAAAAAACTAAACAAATTAGTATTTTTATTTGTCTACAACTAACGGTTCCAGAGAAAAGTTAAATTTACTGTCCATGGTGAACGCAGTACCAAGAATATGTAAGTATTCAGTCTTTGCGCATAATGTTATTCTTATGTAGATCAATTTCTTCCTCTTTTCCCAACCATTTTTCCTGAAACTTGGTATGCATTGTAAGGTTACTCTCGCTTGATATTTAGATTATCTTAAGTATATGATAGTTTTATTACAGACTAATGTTACCCGCCGCGCGTTGCAGCGATGTACTAAACAGATTTATTAGAATAAAATAAAGAATTAAAAAAGAGGAATAATGCTACTTAAAAGATAAAAATAAAATACAGTGCGATCAAGGGAAGTGAGGTGAGACAAGGCTCAAGGCCACCTCTACTACAACAGAACCAACAGAACGGAGTGCTCGTCCCGTGACGTCACACTCTGGGTTCGCCATGACCATAGATGAACGGATACTACGGATACTTATAATCCGTTCCTCTCTGCCATGACTGACCACTGCCGGCGGTGCGAGCGGGACAACTGAAATCCGCTAGGTCGGCGCTAGTGTCGCTTTCTCGCTTATTCGTCACACATTACATTAATCATGTATTGTTTCATGCATGCCAGCTTCCTGAGTGACCTGTTTAAGATAAGAATTGTTTTTTGTACATTTTTAGACCTCCTAAATGACATACCGTATTATATTAGATCATCGAATAAAAACGTGGCTTTAAAAACCATTTTCTGTTGTACCTTATAAGAAATTGTTTTCTTATTTCAAAATTCCACATAGGTTACTGAAAAAGTCTGTTATTTATCCACGTTCCAAAAATGTCAACTCAAAAGCATATTAAGTCAAGTAGTTTTCCCACACTTCTTGCATGAAAATCGCCAAATTTCCGAATTAATTAACCTAACTCAAAAATATTTTCTGATAACTAGAAAAAATTATGATGAAGCATAGAATATACAGTAGGCCTAATCAAGAAATAAAGTTAAAATGTTTTCCCTCACACCACCTTATGAAAGCTTAAGAATAAAGTATAAAGTCTCAACTTTCTTAAGAAAAACATTGCACATCCTGACTTTTGGGGCTTTAACATTTTTACCACATGTTATACACATATGAAATGCTTATTATGTGCACCAAGTTTTAGAATTTTAGGCCTAGAAATTTTGGATTATTCTATAAGAAGTATGTAATATTGAATAATTATTGTAATATTTAATGACTATAGTTTTTTAAGGTTTAAATAATGTCAGTTTCAGAATGAACCGGTTTGTGTTCATTTTAACACGAAATCCTTCAAAATGTATGTAAGTTTTAACCTATTTTAAATCTATCTATACTACAATACTTTTTACGTTCTCCCCTTAGTTCTGTATATGGAGAAAGTATTGTTTTTGTCAAAAATGTTTGAGATTGAGTTAAGCATGGATATATCCGTTTTTAGGCTCGATTGAATCTAAATAAAAAGTGTTTTTGAACTGATGTCTATTTTTAGACCCGAGACCAGACTGATTCAATTTTTAACGGTATAGTTAAAAACCCCTAACGCATAAAAACCCTTAAAAATGTAAAAAATACAAATTTCTCGAAAAAGTTACAAAAACTTTGATTGAAATTTTATGGTTTATAGTTATTAATATCCAAAATAATGTGATATCACCCATATGTCTGTAAAACTAAAGGTTTAAAGTTATAGACTTTTAAAGGTAAAAAATCTTTTTTTTTTAATTTTTGGCAAAATCATAATTTTATGAAATAATTTGACCATCATCATTAAAACCAGCTTAAAAAATAAACAAATTAGTACGGTATTTCTAAATTAGTCTTTCAGTATTTATTTTTAATTAGTATTTCTAAATGAGTCTTTGACTCATGGTTCAAGAGGAAATTTAAATTAGTGTCTGCGAGAAGCACCTACTTTTTTTATGCCTATAAAGCCGCGTTTACACGAGGCCAGTAGGCGGGCAGGTTACTCGAAGCAGGTAACCTGAGGCAATTAAGTGGCCTTCCCCGTGTGGACGACCAAGCTCGAATTCACAGGCCAGCTGCCTGTCAATCTGCTTGACAGGTCGACTTGCACGAGGAGTAGACAACCTGCCCCCCCACCACTCAAAAACTGACCTGCTGCACAGCCTGCCTTGCACTGACGCCGTGTGGACAACTCAGTCTGTCGAACGTAGTTAACAGCGTGTTTGGCTGTGTGTTCATAGAAGATTGAGGCAGCCTTACTGTGTTGTAGGTTTACCTGAGTTACCTTTGTCTTTGTTTTTTGCTTGTGTTGATCCAGAGTTGGACCCCAAGAGCGTCCTAAAGGGAACCTTCGTTGCAGCCAGGTAGGTTTTCCACCTGTGTTTGCTCAACACAAGCACACTGGCCTTATCAATCATGAGAATAAGAGTCTGGAATTCATTTTCCTGCCTCCTAATGACAATTCGCCAGTCTTTGGTAATGACACCTGGGTTCTGTTTCTCCAAATCCACAGTGACCCTCTTTGGATCTAAGTGCTCTGCCTGTGTTTGCTCAACACAAGCACACTGGCCTTATCAATCATGAGAATAAGAGTCTGGAATTCATTTTCCTGCCTCCTAATGACAATTCGCCAGTCTTTGGTAATGACACCTGGGTTCTGTTTCTCCAAATCCACAATGACCCTCTTTGGATCTAAGTGCTCTGCCTTGGGAAACAGTTAGTCAACTCTCAAGATAACCTTGATATAACGGAGGAGGTCTTTGTACTCTCCAACCAATATCTCGGCCTCCTCGCGAATAGAAAGAGAGGCTGCCTTACCCTTCAGGTCACTTTGTTGTAGCAGACTGCAACCACTGCTCCTTTCTCCTGAAAGGATCTCGAAATCTACAGAGCTCCAACCTCTGAGTCATTGTTGATCATGATATCTCTGAGTTCGACCTGTAACAAACAGCATTCCTTGTCCGTGAGCTTATCGTCAGGATGCTGCTGGGATGATCGCCAACTTTCTAGTAGTCAGCAGATCCCTGAAGGTCTCATCAGAATTTGATCAGCTCGGAGGGGTCTTCTCCGGAGGGTCTTCTCACTGGACTTCTATCTCTTGGGGTCCGGCCTGTGCATGGGAGAAACTCCCTAGTTAGATCCCTCACCTTGAGACACTCCACCGGATTGCCTTTTGTGCTTTGTCACCTTTCTCCACTCAGCTGGAGAAAGTCATTTGCCGGACGCCATCTTCTTTTCTTTGATGAGGCGCCTTCTCTCCGCCGGATACGGGCGTTCCTCCACACTAGATATGAGCAGCTGCACAAATACCTGTTACAGAAGCAGGGCAGTGGCCGGTCTAATGTACACCTACATCTCGCCCACTGCTATCCGACCTTAGCCGATCTGTGTACACCTACACTACACCCCATGGTCGGTACATGAAACTGCTGCAATCCAGTCCACGGGCCCTTAATCAATGGCCAGGTCTCTATCCGCTGCCTTCAGCAAGACAGAGGTACCCAATGTAGGCTGTGCACATGGCGCACAGAGGGCCAGCCGATAGACGGACAAACCACTTCACAGTGGTCTTGCAGAGGCCCCTCATGGAAGGAGTGAGGCATATGCTTCCCCTTAGGAATTCTCGCAAATCCATGACCTTTCGACTATCACCACTAAATTCAGCTTAAAAAATTAAACAAATTATTATTTTGAATCATTAGTCTACAACTAACGGTTCCAGAGAAAATAAAAAATTTATGTCCGTGGTGAACACAGTATGTTGTCCAAGAGCGCTCAATGTTATTCTTATAGAGAATATTAAAACATCAGTGTTTTTAGCTATAACCATTGTCAAAAACTAAATTTTTTTTATGGAATTGTGTTGTTTTGCAGTAGTAGCGTGACAAAGATCCATCTCCATCAGACATGCCAAATGGTCAGGTGCCTTCACAACACTCTGTGTCGGCCAATCAGCAACCAGAAGGAGTGCTGGCCACACCGGTCCCACACATCAAGGAGTGGCAGCAGTCTGTCACCTCTGACCTCAGAGTCCATCTAATCAAGAAAGTGTAAGTTATTGATTTTATTTTAACATTTTGATATTGCTCCATTGATATAACCTGAGATAAAAGATACAGTCTGTGCCAGACCTAACTATTATAATATTTACACTGTACATTACAATAGAGAAATTAATAATAGAAATATTGCCAAATTAAAGTATCCAATTGCACATAACCATTTCATCACTAAATATTATTAAGTTGACCCCCATCATGAGAAATGTTAGTACAAGATTAATTTTATAAATTTTTTAGTTACACAGCCATTCTATGCTAAACTAGTTACAGTTACGGCAATTTAATTTTTATGTAAAAACCACTGAACTTTTACAGGTTCTTTGCGACTTTGTACAGAAATGTAGTGATGTATTACTCATAAAAATGGTTTAACAAAGTTACGAATAACAGTGTCATAATACCCAAGAAAAACCACTTTATATCTGGAATTGAAATTGGTGTTAGACAATTACTTAAGTTAAAAATTAAAAATGTCCGCAGTTAAAATCTAAATAACATAAATCCATTTTCAGCAATAATAAATTTGAAACAAAGAATATCTGTTAGCTGTTAACATATATATTGTTCATATGGTATGTAGAAATATAACTATAAAAAAAACTAATAAACTATAAACTAATAACAATTAAAAAGTTTTTGTTACAAACTCACATTATTTATCTCACATATATACTTCATCTTTACCAACCTCTTTATCTCATTATTTTATTTGTTACCAGGCTGCAAGTATTAACCGTACTGTATCCAAATGATATGCAAGACAAACTAAAAAAGGACTACATGGTGGCTTATGCAAGGAAGGTGGAAGAAGACACATACAATACGGCTAATTCCAGGGTATGATGCTGAAACTGTTCATTTTACAAGATTTTACTGTATCACCTACTGTGTAAATTACAATGTATGACACTCATAGCCCTATGTCAGTCGCAACACAGAAGTTAATACCAAGACATTAGTTCTTAGCCTTTTCAATATCTTTTTGGTGTCCGAGAGTGTTGACCACCAAAAACCTGTATTGCATTTCATAGAATAGACATTGACAATTATAAAACCCCAAATTTCTATTTAGATGAAAATTATTAGTGAAAATGTATTTGACCAGGAGTGCCTGAACACAATGTAATAAACAAAACCTAGACACTACAAATATTACTTCATTTATTAGTTTTTTTTATAGTTATATTTTTACATACCATATGAACAATATATATGTTAACAGCTAACAGATATTCTTTGTTTCAAATTTATTATTGCTGAAAATGGATTTATGTTATTTAGATTTTAACTGCGGACATTTTTCATCACGATTTTAAGCAAACCAAAATTTCGTGAACTTTCAGGACCTGCAATTTGATCCCGTCCTCAGGCGAACTAGTGTCTAAAACATAACACAATTAATTAGTACACAATCTGGACTAAGCTGTTCTGAGGACGGAATCAGTTTCCAGATCCCAAAACGTTGTGAAACTTGTTTTTACTTAAAATCGTGATGGAAAATGCCCGCAGTAAAATTAAAATAACGTATTCATAGTATGGTTATATTGGTAATACATTTGTTATATGAACCTTCTAATTTAGTAACTTGACTTCATTTTCAGTTTATTATATAAACTGACTTTTTTACTTTCTCCCCTTATACATAGTACATAGAGAAAGTATTGTTTTCGTCAAAATTTTCGAATTTGAGTTGAGGGTGGATATATCCGTTTTGGGGTCCCCTGAATCCAAAAAGGTGGGTTTGGAGGTGATATCTGTCTGTCCGTGTGTCTGTCTGTGTGTGTGTGTGTCTGGATGTGTACAGTGCCACAGCCTACCCTGTTGGTCCGATTTAGATGAAATTTTGCATGTATGTTTTTGAATTTTTGATTTTTAAGGGTAGTTCACCCCTAAAAACCCTTAAAAAACGTGAAAAATCCAAATTTCTCAAAAACGGCTCTAACGATTTTGATTATAATTTTATAGTTTATAGTGCACAGAGTACTAAATAATTTGACACCACCCGCATGTCTGTAAAAATGACGGTTCAAAAGTTATGGGCTTTTAAATGTCAGAAAAATCAATTTTTTAAATTTTCAGTGAAAACAATAAAAGTAAAGTATAATTTGACGTCACCATTAAAACCTGCTTAAAAAACTAAACAAATTAGTATTTTGAATTATTTGTCTACGACTAACGGTTCCAGAGAAAAGTTAAATTTACTGTCCATGATAAACACAGTACGTTGTCTGAAAGCGTCCAATGTTATTCTTAAGGAGAATATAAAAATATCAATTTCTTCCTTAATTTTTAACTGTTTTCCATGAAACTTGGTATGAAGTGTAAGGTCAACTCACCCAACAGAACCAACTCAAAAAAATCTTGGTATTACCGTGGGGGGGTGTTTCCCCCCATACAATTTTAACAATTAATTTAACTTTGTCTCTCTTGTTTTTATCTTAAGAAATGGGATGATTATTTTTGAAACAATAAATTATTAAATGATATTTAGATAAAATTTGAAGAATATGATAGTTTTATTACAGATTTTCTTTTTTAAATTGACTTAAGGTAGAAAGTATGTGTCAGTCCACTGACACCGTTTATTTATGTTAATTTGGTTATAAAACCATATGTGATTATGTTTTGTATTAATATTGTTAATACTTTGCACATTATGCAAAATTATTTCTTTTGTATATGTATTGGTTTTAATACCCGATAATAACTACCATAAGCCCACTTTAATGTTTTAAAATCAACATGCTCGATTGAGGGATAATTGTATATATGCATAATTTATTCTTCTCAAGATAAAATTGCCCGATTTTAGCAAATACTTCATGTTTTTCAAATGTTTTACAGTCAGAGTACTACCATAGGTTGGCTGAGAAGATTTATACTATTCAGAGAGAACACAGTAAGTTTGAAAATTTTTATAAAAAAACCATAGTAAATTGTATTTGGAAAACTAAATCTCACCTTAGTATTACATGAGATCATTGAAGTGTTGACCTTACAAAAAGGTAGGTATTTTAAGCCAACTATGAATGCGAAATGAGTGTGGATGATTTTAGCATGATCTTGTTGTATTGTTACTGACTAAGACTGACATGTCCTTAGACAGAACTGTTAATTAATAGCTCCTTAGTCAATGGCATGTCTAAGAGACCTACAGTTTAACAAGGAATCCGAACCACTGCCTCCGAATTACGAACTGGTTTAATTATGAGGATGGTCTTTGCGGATCAATGTAGTATTCAATAGTGCAGATGTTAATCTACACAAGAGAACACTACACCCAGCGACGTGACCTCTAAGTAGCTAGATTACAGCCCGATGCCACCATCCCAGTCATTGCATTGCATATTCCATTGCATTCCACTTTTACACTATATAAAATACTGGTTCATAACTCAATTTCTTTTTCAATAACTATACATTCAAAACAAGTGTAGTAATTAATAAATAAAAACATTATCATAATTAATATCTTGCATTTAAGGTAGTTTATAAAAAAAGATATTTTTTCCTGTAGGTGTGGCGCCTAACGTGGACAACAACGCTCCCGTGGCAGTAGTTCTCAACAGTGATTATAACGACCAGAGCTTGAAAAACATACTGAGTGGCCTTGAAACCCTTAACATATCTAATTCTCCAGCAAACAATGTGAGTTTGTCTCCAATGACATGACAATTACTTCTTAAAGAAGGTTGAGAATTCAATTATATTTCTAAAAGATATTGTTATAAAATTCATTTGTGTGGTTATTAATATTTAGAGGGTTTCTTTAGGATTAAAATGTTAATATTATGGTTGGTTTAGAAGTACATTAGTATGATTTGACTTATTAAATTTCCTATGTAAAAGTTAGCTATGCACATGACCCTCATGGTTACAGTTAAGCCTGGAACCATTATATTAGTTCATAACTTTGGGGAAGCTGGTCATTCAAAAATTTATATATATAGATTTTTCCATATAAAAAAATTAAATTTATTTTTAAATTTTTACATATATTTGTGCAGACATGATAACAGCCGCAATTATTGTCTGGTCATTATAAAATTTGACAGAGTTGTTCCTATCTGTAATATCTTGGACGAGTTCGTTGAGCAACGCAATCAAACTACAGTACTAGGCCCTACACTTTTGAGTGTTTTTTTAACCTGAAAATTGAGGTTTCAATTTATTTACGGTATGTATGAAGTATGAATGAAATGAATGGCCTAGTGTTATTTCTTTCAAATTAAATACTTCCTGTCCTAATCAATGTGATTAAATATTGGAATCTCATTCAAGAAAATCAAATTAACACTTACTTTGTGATGAAGAAACGCACAATGAATAACACAACACAAGATGACCGGCAGGCTTTGAGTTCAACTGTCCACTGTCGAAGTCTGCGTAGTGTAAGCAACACTATTAACTAACGAATCTAATGTTTTTTTTCTAAATGAATGCGGCTGGGAATCATAAATGATTTTAAATACCCCCGTCGCAGCAGACCTGCGTACTCAGCGAATTTCCAAATCCATAACATAATAATAATAATATATGACAAGTTTTATAAAAATCTGTCCATAAACATGAGAATTATTTGCCTATTCTCCATAACATTGAGATGGGAAAGAGAGTGTGCAGGTTTGCTGATGTGAGGAATACTGAAATTAGGCATTTCTACCATAAATAATTTTTATCTTAACATTTATACCAACTTTCATCAACATCTGTCCATAAATAAAGGAGTTTGCCTATTCCCTATACAATTATTATGGGAAAAGAGTATGCAGGTTTGCTGCCATGATAAACACATAAACTATGATTTTTAAGCATAAATAGGTAGTTCTCAACCTTATGAAGCTAAATATTAAGTTTTATCCAAAAATATTCATTAATATGGGAAATATTAATTTTTCCCTATCCTCCATAAGATTAACATTGGAGCCCCACAATACAACGTACTGTGTTTAGATTTTTTAATATCTCGGTAACCGTTGAAGATAGAGAACAACTTTAAGGAACTTAATTGTGTAGTTTTTTAAGCTGATTCTAATGGTGAAATATAAAATTAGAAATTTTTAAAAACTACATGTGAAAAACGCAAAAAACCCCATTTTGGGGTACAAAACCCCCCCAAACTACCCGTTCCCATTGACCGATATGTCTGGTTAACGAACTCGTCCGAGCATTTGTAGGAATACATGTCTCTACCAAATTTGGTCTCGATCGGACCATTTTTACGAGAGTTATCGTGCTAACAGACACACATATATATATATACATATATATATATATATATATATATATATATATATATATAAATTTTAACGACTATTGTTTTTGGACTCTGGTCACCTAAAGAAGAAAAAATAACATGGTCCCGGGCTTAAGTCTCACCATGAGACCTACGGTAATAGCTTCTTCCCTATGGGAAATTCGCTAAAATGAATCTCTAAATCCTAAATATTTGGGCTAGGACAATTAATATGGCGGCGCTAGCAAAACAAAACGTTTGACATTTTTGGCTGCTTCTGTTTGCTCTGCAAATGGCGCAAAATATTGTGGGATGTGATCAGGTGACCAAAATCTCTACTTGTGATTGGCTGAGGAAACGATGCTTGATTAAGTTCGATTCGAACTTTACATTTTTGAACACATTTTCATTTAGGCACTGGAATCAAATGCATCAAGCTTAAACATCAAATAAAGATCAAGGAAATTCAAGGCTTGAATCAAAAACATTCTTGCTATCTGGGAGTAACTTGCCTTATTGTATATACTCCCATGTGGGAAATATAGATTAGATTATGTATGTGTCTGTAGGGAATGTATAATCGACACCAATTCCGTTACACTTTTCGCGTCTTACAAAATTGCTAACGAATTGCCACCCCCCAGAGCTTAGACATATCTATCTCAAAATAAATTAGGTCCAAATTTTAAAGTAACAGTCGTTTCTTCCTTATTTTGAAATTTATATCACATATTTAATGGAAAACAAGTCAAAAACTGAGATATAATTAAAATCTTTACTTACAAAATTATTGTTAAGATTTGTATCGTTTGAAATTTGACCAAAACATTTTTGTTTATAAAAAATATTATTTGTTAACTGACTCGGTTTCAGTAGTTTGGTACTGAAAATGGGGTTTCCTTAATTTCTGCAAAATTTTGTGTTGTATATATACAGTATAATGCAACACACTACTACGTGTTGGTCACAAATAATAGAATTTGCATGTTTTTATTGCTTTTAGCGAATTTCCCATAGGGAAGTAGCTATTACCGTAGGTCTCATGGCAAGAGTTAAGCCCGGGACCATGTTATTTTTTCTTCTTTAGGTGCCCAGAGACCAAAAACAATAGTCGTTAAAATTTATATATATATATATATATATATATATATATATATATATATATATATATACAGTGCAACTCGGTTATTGCGGCCTCGGCCATAACGTCAACTCGGATATAACGTCATTTATTTTTAGGTCCCGCCAAACTATATGTATTTACATAGGAAAAAACCTCGGATATATCGTCAGTAAATTCTCAAACCTCGTATATAACGTCAAGAAAATCGGGCCGAGATGAAGGCAACATATAGCTAAATAGAGAAAGTTCGGTCGGTGGTGCAACGTGAGGGCTGCGGCTATTGTTTAGATACATTCTATTTTTAGAAACGGCATTTTATTGCTGTCTTACCACTAACCACCCTAACCCCCTCCCCTACCCTATATCCGCTGTCGCCGGTTATCAAGGTCAGTATCAGTAACTCACGTCGTATCAAAGCACTGTGATGCCGTTCGTACATACCTACAGTTCGTGCAGCTATCGTTAGTTCAGTGTACGTCTTTTACAGTTTGTTTTTCGTTATTTTAATTTACGAATACAGTATTGGTAAAAATAATGGCAAATGTTAAGAGAAAGATTTTGCTGAAGAAAAGGTGTGAGTTATAAGAGCGTGTGAGGAGTGACGTAAGATAGCAGACGTGTGTTCGGGTTTGTTTTTTAAAATCGAACCAACAGTTGAATTCACCAAGCCGAACTTCATTGCAATATTTTCAAATTCGATTTTTTATATAGTAGAGTAGTCAGTCAGTCATAAACATAAACTTACGGTGTATTTCAAATTACCTTCATTAAATGTCGTAATGTCATGTAAAAAATGTGTTTCC
>JAGISJ010000070.1:0-50264 GCA_023375725.1 Nephotettix cincticeps
ACCAGAAAACTTCACTTTAAATGAGCACACCAGGTGGCTGTACAATAGAAACTGGATTCCAGTGTCAAGCACTGGAATGACACCATCTACTACTCAAATTACCTGCAAATTGCAATGTTCGTACACCAAAACGCGGTATCTTGTTGTAGATTCCGCTAACAAGCAGCGGAATACCAAATTGTAGAACTTGCTTTAGCTCTCCTCACCCTCCTTTCAAAGTAGTCTATTCTATATAAATTTTTTTGTTAAACTTGATTTTAAGCCACGAACAAAATCTTTAATATCGCAAGGATTTCTTCCTTCCATTTGTACAACTTTAGGAATTAAAGTACCACCTTTTAAACTTATATGCATATTATCATTAATGATCTCACCTTGTCCTGAAGTGAAGGCTTCAAATTCAGCATCAAGTATCTTGATACGTTTGTTCTCTACCTTAATGAATGCTTTTGGATAAAATGCTTTAACCTTTCTATAAGCAATTTCACAGGCGTCACTTGCGTAAATTTTATAGTCTTTTACTTTGTCAGCATAACACGCATCGTTATCTCTCTGTTTTAAGGGAACTTGCTTTTCAATTTCGTTTAGTACTTTCAGCAGTAAATCACTACCTAATTCAGACAATTTATCATACAACGTCTTATAATTATCGCTTTTTTCAATAAGAAATTTTTTCTGTTTTAAAATAGGGCCAGAATCTAATCCTTCATCTAGCTGCATAATGCTAACTCCGGTTTCTTGATCTCCGGCTAAAATTGTGTGCTGTATCGGAGCTGCACCGCGCCACCTAGGCAGCAATGATGGATGAATATTAATACAACCATATTTGGGAATATTTAAAATTTCTTTTGGAAGTATCAATCCATACGCAGCAACAACTGCAACGTCTGGCTTAAAATTTCCAAACTTTTCTTGCTCTATCGAAGATTTTAAAGAGGCAGGAGTACATACCTCTATGTCACTTTTTTCAGCAACGATGTGTACTGGGGATTTTGTTAACTTCTGACCACGGCCTGAAGGTTTTGGCGCCTTAGTGTATACTGCTACCACTTCGCTTTTTGATTTCAGTAACAAGCTCAGAGAATTAACAGCAAATTCTGGTGATCCCATGAAAATAATTCTCATGGTGTTTTTGCTTTAAGCTAACTTACTATTTACAGTTTCTATTAATTTAGCAAAATCATCCTTATAATTAACAGCCATCTCAGCAAGAACTTTTCTATTTAAATCAATTTCAGCAAGTTTAAGACCATGCATAAATCTACCGTAAGTAAGTCCATGTTCTCTTGCCGCTGCATTAATACGTATTATCCACAAACCACGAAAATCACGTTTACAGGTTCTTCTGCCTCTGTAAGCATATTGGAGTGCTTTTTCAACTCTTTGTAATGCAATTCTATAACAATTTTTTGCCCGTCCTCTATAACCCTTTGCTAGTTTCAATATTTTTTTATGACGAGCATGAGTAGTGACTCCACGTTTTACTCGAGCCATTTTTATTTTACCTCCATTTTGTTAAATACCATAAGGCATATAAAGCTTAACTATGCGGGAGTCAGATTTACCAAGAATCGTTGTACCACGCTGATTACGAATATTAGATTTACTTCTCTTTACCATACCATGTCTTTTACCTGACTGAGTAGAGATGACTTTACCCTTAGCTGTAAGGTGAAAGCGCTTTTTGACAGAAGATTTGGTTTTTAATTTTATTTTCTTCATATTCTAAACAAATTTACAAACACCACTATTTAGTTCTTTATTAGTAATTAATTATGAGTATAGATAATTTTATTAAAGAATCAAATTAAAATTGTGTTTTAGAGGAGCTTAAATGTAATCACACCCAGTATATGCGTTATACCTTCTTTATCTCCAATTGGCAACAATACTTGCCTCATTTTAACACTTTCACTTTCTTCCTCCTCATTGATTGGGCATTTACTCTCTATTACAGTCTCAAGTTTATCAATAACTGCATCTATTTTATATAGCCGCAAAAATGGTGCATCAATTGCATACTTATCATCGATGTACATCTTTTTTTCAAAACCATAGAATTCAATAGCTTTTTCTCCTGCATTTTCACAAATATAACCTCGATCTTTAACTTCAATGATAAAACAATGCTGCCATGACTCCATGATTTCTGCAGTGTCTATTTCATGTCTTTCTGGCCATTCTCTATCTGATCCTTTTTATATCACTCCAATGTTGAGTAACTATATTCACTATTCTTCTTTCTTTGCCTGCATAATTTTCCATTCGAAATTCCACATATAAAACACAGATATGAGGTAAACTTATCGTGAATGTATTGATTTTTTCTTACTAAAGGATGTAGATTATTGAAAATTCTCATCCTGTTTACACAACAGGTAATGATAAATTAAGTATAATAATTAGAGCATAAAAATTATTAAATGAGGAAACTGTGAAATAAAAAAATTCTATTTTTGCAATATTTTGGCTAACTAATAGAATTAGTTCCACTTTCTAAAGTTATTGCACTTAATAAATAACTAGATGGAGTTTCTTCCTTAGAACTACTATGGCCTTTACTCTTTCTATTACAAGACCAACATTTAAATTTTACAGCTGCTGCGATAGCTGCTACCAAAGCTACTGCTACTGCTAACATACCTACTGTTAACACTCTCATATTTTCCTTGTTTGATCGAGATGTTTCCAATAATTTAAACCCTCTCAAGTTCGTATCATGAATCATAGGATTACCCAAAATATTCGTCGTATTTTGAACACTTTCTATATTTCGCATTGTAATTCCATTGCTAGCGTTTGATTTTTTCATTTCTTCCATTACTTGTTTTAAGTTTGGTAGTTCTGTTGTTGTACTTTCAATATCACCAGCTTCCAGCTTTTGCAAATTCTCATTACTCAAAAACTCTTTGAGATACTTTTCATAAAACTCTTTGGCATCATATCTTGTATAACTTCGTATTTTTCCACTCTTGAGATCAGAAACAATATCATCAATCATCACTTTTGGATTTTCTGCATGCACCACTATTTCTCCTTCAGCAACAAGAATACGATAAGATGTATCGTCAAGCATACATACTTAAGTTTTAAATCACCTCCTCCCAATAGAAAATATATTTTTCTGTTTTGTTCTACATCTTGCAATTCAGATTCAATACTAATCCATCTACTACTTTTTCCTTTATTGATTAATTCTTTTTCTCGTACAGTATCTTTAATGTGTAACAATCTTCCTGGCATATATGACCCCCAAATTGACCAATATTTCCTTGTATATAAAAGATAAATCATTTAAGTCTACATTTTTTACTAAGATTTTATGTAAGAGCTATTTTTATTATGCTAAATAGTGTATTTATTAATATTTGGATTGATAAATTAACCTTACTCTCATTACAACTTATTGTACCTTAGTAAAAACAACATGAAATTAGAGAAAGATCATAAAATTTTTTGTAAGATAGGCAGATTTCTTCTCCTCACTTGATTCCAGAGCATTACAAATGCTAGAGCGCTAAGTTGATGGCACTGTTGTGCCATCAAACTCTGGAATTTTACTCGATGCTAATTTGAGAAGATAGATGTGCTACCGATGTAGCATTGCTGAGCAAAGATTCTATTTCTGATGTAGATCCGGAATGCTCAAGTTGAGCTTGTTCAGGAAGGTTTTTCATCGCTTTTTCAACATCGTAGCTACCTTCCCTATTTTTTCCATTCCATACAAAGTATCCTAATCTTGCAAAAGCTAATGCTAGCACTCCACCCAATATACCACAAACAATCCCTGCTATTCCTATATACTGTCCTCCATTTATTTCGGGTAATTTAGGCCCTTCCACATCTGTGCTATTAAATATAGAATGATCTAACACTTCTTGTGAATTACTATCAAAACGGGAAACACTACTTATATCTTCAGGAGTAATTCCATAACTAGCATTTGATTCTTCTATTTCATTTATTACGTCATTAATCTCTTTAGTAGTTACTTTGCTTGATGCAAAATCGAATTCTTGTTTTGTTAAAGAAGCTGATTCGATAGTTACATCTTCCTGCATCTGATAATCAATTTCTTCAGTAGTAGATTCTCTCAATTGGCTATTTTCATCAGTTCTTTCTTTTAGCTTTTTTGAACTATCCTTACCCAATTCATCTACAAGGTTTTTTAGATATATTTTCTTAAATTCTCTATAATTATATTCTTTACCCTTTTCTATTTCTCCACTCTTAAGACCTAAAATAATTCCATCTATTGTCGATTCACGAATTGCTTGAGGAATGTTTACTCGATCTACTATTCCTTTAACCAAGCCTATCTCAGCTGCTCTAGAAGATATAGAGAGGTCTTTTACTGTTAAATTCTCTCCTTTAATTAAAAATTCTACTCTTCTGTTTTGTTTTATACTTTCCAAGTCAGATACAATTCTAATTGTTGGACCATCCATCTCCTGCTTATTTGTTGTTTCTCTCTTTCGCATGCTATTCTTAGTGTTTTGGAATTTTTTTGGCATTTCACACTCCTTAAATGAATTAATAAAAGTATTATTTGAATTAACAAATACTTCTCTATGTTAGTGGATAAAATATTTAAACCTATATCTTTTTATTAAAATTTTTATGTAAAAGTTACCTTTATTATACTAAGTAATGTATATATTAATATTTAGATTGATAAATTGATTTTACTTCTGTTACAACTTATTATGCATAGATAACCTCAGTAAAAACGATGAAGCTAAACGAAATTAGAGAAAGATTTATAAAATTTTTTGTAAATAATAATCATGAGCAAGTTCCTTCTTCTCCTTTGATTCCAGAGCATGATCCAACACTCATGTTTACAAATGCTGGTATGGTACAGTTCAAAAACATCTTTACCGGCACGCAAAAAACTGAAATGAAACGTGCCGTCTCAAGTCAAAAGTGTCTCAGAGCAGGTGGTAAACACAATGATCTTGAAAATGTTGGCTATACATCTCGGCATCACACATTTTTTGAAATGCTCGGAAATTTTAGCTTTGGTGATTACTTTAAAGAAACTGCGATAGAATTTGCGTGGAAATTTATTACTGAAGAATTGTCTCTTGATAAAAACAGACTATCCATAACTGTTTACCACACTGATGATGAAGCATATGAGATCTGGCGCAGGGTAAGTGGCTTTTCAGATGATAAAATCATAAGAATTACAACAGATGATAACTTTTGGAGCATGGGCAATACTGGTCCATGTGGCCCATGTTCTGAAATCTTTTACGATCATGGAAATTCCGCTTTACATGAAGACGACAGAATTGTTGAAATTTGGAATCTGGTATTCATGGAATTTAATAAAGATGAAGAAGGTAATTTACAAAAATTACCAAAAAAAATGCATCGATACCGGAATGGGTCTTGAAAGAATAGCAGCTGTTATGCAAAACGTCCATGATAACTATGATATCGACCTATTTTCTGCTCTAATCAATAAATCTCAAGAATACTGTGGAAATAAGGAAAACAAAGTAGCTCATAAGATTATCGCAGATCACCTTCGTGCAGCTGCATTTCTCATCGCAGAAGGAGTGCTTCCTGGAAACGAAGGCAGGAATTACGTATTACGCAGATTAATTAGGAGAGCAGCACGTTATATCCACCTACTTGGATATAATGATTCTTTATTGCATCTTGTTTTTCCTGCACTCATAGATGGCACAAATTTGGCTTATATGGGAGATGTTTATCCAGAGCTAATCAGAGCTAAAAGCTTAATAAAAACGACGTTAAAATCAGAGGAAGAAAACTTTAAAGACACTTTAATGAAAGGCATTAATCTCTTGGACAAATTTACTGCAGATTTAAAATCAGGTGACACTCTATCTGGAGAATCAGCATTCAAACTATATGACACTTATGGATTTCCTTTGGATATCACACTTGATATTTTGAAAGAAAGGAAAATAAATTTTGACCAAAAAGGTTTTGATAATGCAATGAAAGAGCAAAAAGAAAGAGCACGTGCTAATTGGACTGGATCTGGTGAAAAGTCTGTTGAACAAGTATGGTTTAATTTAATCGATCAGTTTGGCAAAACGGAATTTGTTGGTTATGAACGTGATGAAGTAAAGGATGCAACAGTACTCGCAATAATTTCCTCTAAAAATGAATTAATTGATTCTGCAAAAGAAGGAGAAAAGATAACTATTATACTTGATAAAACACCTTTTTTATGGAGAGTCAGGTGGACAAGTGGGAGATATTGGAAAGTTCCTTCCAGCGTCACGCGCTGGAATGACACCAGATTTAGGCGTAATCATAGTGAAAAATACCAACAAGATTAATGACCTATATTTACACAGATGTATAGTGGAGTCTGGTTCAGTTCGTAAAGGTGATACAGTTACAGCTAGTATTAACAAAAAAAGAAGACAAGACTTAAGCAGAAATCATTCAGCTACACATCTTCTACACTTTGCACTCAGAAAAATCTTAGGTGATCACGTTACTCAAAAAGGTTCTCTAGTCGCACCAAATAGACTAAGATTTGACTTTAGTCACAATAAGCCAGTCACTCAGGATCAGCTGTCTTCAGTAGAAGATATAGTAAACTCTCTAATCAGAGAAAACCTTTCTAGGTCTACAAAAGTTCAAGGTATGGATCAGGCAATAGACGAAGGAGCGATGGCCTTATTTGGTGAAAAATATGGTGATAAGGTTAGGGTTATAAAAATTGGAGACTCAAAAGAATTATGTGGCGGTACACACGTGGAACGTACTGGAGAAATTGGTTTGTTTAAGATAGCAGCAGAATGTTCCGTTGCATCTGGAGTAAGAAGGATCGAAGCTTTAACCGGTCAAGAAGCAATTAATTATGTACGCAATAACGAAATTAGCTTAAAAAAAGTTGCAGAATGCATAAAAGCACCAGCAAATGAAATAATAAGTCGACTCAGTATTTTAAGCCAAGAGCGCAAAGAATTTGAAACCAAAATAAAAAATCTTTATAAAAAGATTATCAGTGTAGAAAATATAAAAAGTACTGAAATAAATGGAATAAATTTCGTAAGCCACACTTTTACTGACGTTCCAGGAAGTATCATAAGGGAATTTGCTCTACAGCAACAAAAACCGAAAACTGTAATAGCCTTCATGGTAACAGAAAAGGATAAAACAGTTTTGATTGTCAAAGTAAGTAAAGATTTAACTAATAAGATCAATGCAAAAGAGCTAGTATCTACTGTAACCAGAAGGGATTGCGGTGGAAATGCCGAACTTGCCCAAACAAGCTGTGATAATGATAATATTATCACTACTATTGGCAGTAGCTTACAAGAGCTAATGTAGGCTACGCTATACAGCCGACATAAGAAACAGCGTCCTAATGGATAACACTCTATAAACATTGTTAAGTATTCCTACGATAACACATTAAGTATGAACGTTGTGCTCACCAAGAGATGTCAATAATAATAGGAAAGTTCTCTCTTATAGCATCTTTGCTACTAATACCAATTCCCATTACATAGAGGGCAGATAGACAATAATGGAAAAAAAGCCATACTGAAATAAGTGAAGTAGTTGAGGTTTAAATGGCATTAAAATCAAAATTTTTGGATGAAAAAGTAGTGGAATCAGCAAGAAAAATGCTGAAGGAAGTAAGAAATAATGCATATGTTGCAAAAAAACTGAATGCTATAATTGCAGCAAAAAAGCACGGTATAACAGCTGTAGCAAAAGTATGCTGCATTTCAAGGAACGCAGTAACTTCATGGATAAAGCACTTAAAATTTGGAAGAGAAGACAAACTATTTGTTCCTTTCCAACGCCGTAGAAAAACTAGATTGAATCAAAGTCAACTACAACAAGTTGAAGCGTGGATAGAAGAAAATCCTAATATTACTATTAAAGAAATGAGAATAAGAATAGAGAAAAAGTTCGGCTTAAATATCAGCAAATCTACAGTACATCGCTATATGCAAAAGATGAAATTCTCATATATCACACCAAGACCAGTTCATAATGGACAAGATAAAGACAGACAAAAAGAATTCAAAAAAAAACCTCAATGAAGTTATTAGCAAGCATCCTGAAAAAGAGCTGTTTTTCTTTGATGAATCGCGGTTTGGCACACATTCGAAAATTGGACGTGGGTGGTTTAAAAAGGGGATTAGAACACAGATTAAGATAAAATCAGGTAGGCAAAATTTCTATCTATATAGTGCGGTTAATCCTAGAAATGGAGAGAGCTCTAGCTTACTTGCACCAAATGTCAATACTGATTGTATGAATGTATTTCTTGAGCAGATGTCGCAATATTTGGAAACACAAGAGGCTTTTCTGGTTATGGATTGTGCTAGTTGGCATAAGTCAAAAAATTTAAAGGTACCTAAAAATATTGAAATTATATACCTACCGCCGTACTCACCTGAGCTTAATCCAGTTGAGAGGCTTTGGTTATATATAAAACAGAACATTTTGCGCAATAAGATATACGATACAATTGCTTTGCTTGAGAGCACTTTGTGCAAATTTATTACTTCTCTTACCTACTCCACAATTAAACAACTCTGCAATGTCTCCTATTTGCACTCCTAATAATGGGATTTGGTATAACAATTACAATTGTTATATATAGCTTGTTCACAATAAATATTGACTATTCAGTACAATACATAATAGTTAAACATCTTTGATGGTAGAGGTAAAATCATGACGATAAAATTTGCAAAATGGAAAAGAATATTGAGCACAGTCAATGATAACAAAGATTTAAGTAAAGATAGCGTAATTGAAAAAATACAAGAGAAATTAAGAAATTTTCCAAAGGATTATAATAGGTGGGAGGAAGACAATTTTAATATAGATTATCTGTTTCGCATTAATAGTGATTATAATAATAGCAATGAGGAAGTTGCTTTTGTTACATTTGCCGAGAAGTTTTTACCTGTTAGATATGGGCTATTACATCTCGCTACTTACATAGATTGTGAGCATCTGGCAAAAGCCCTCATAGAAAAAAATGCAAAGGTTGATGTAATAGGTAGTGATGGATCGACTCCTTTACTTTTGGCTGCTAAACTTGGTAATATAAAACTAGCAAAGGTTTTCATAGAAAATGGTGCAAATGTCAATGTAAAAAATGAAGATGAAAGTGAAGACACTCCTTTACATTGTCCTGCTTGCTTTGGCCATATAGAAGTGGCAAAAACTCTTATAAAAAATGGTGCAAATGTTGATGAAGTCAATAAAAACGGAAACACTCCTTTAGATTTAGCTACTCAAGAGAATCAGGTAGAGCTGATAAAAATTATCAAAGAAAGTGGTACAAATGTTGATGAAGTCAATAAAAACGGGTACATTCCTTTAGGTTGCGATATTCAAAATTACAATAAAGAAGTAGAAGCTTCATTAGATGATAGAATAAAGGAATCTCTGAAAGAAAAAGAGAAAATACAGCAAGTAACTAAAAATGTGATTATTGCCGGTGGAACAACTGCATTATTAGGTACTGTTATAGCAGTGGCACTTCTTGCAACTGAAGCAATTGCAATACCTATAATTATAGCAGTGGTTGCAGTCACAGCAGCAGCACTGGTAGTTGGTGGTGCTACATATATGTTATCGAAGCCTAGTATTAAAGTTGATGAGGCAGTCTTGACAAATGTACATGAAGAAGGTGTTCTCACTGCTTTATAGTAAGGAATTTCAGCTCAGCTATTTGACCTGTCACTTCAGAGCACGACACTGAAATTTAGCTTTTTATCAATATTTTATAGTGGAAATTAATTTTTCTGAGTATCAGTATCACAAATACTGGGATAACAGGAGAAGGATTAATTGAAACTGATCTCTTAAATTACTTTAGCTATAAATATTAAAAAAATTGCCAACTAAAAAAAGACAAATAAATCTCCAAGTAGCGAGCTGTATCTGATGACAAGCGCGATTTGGCTGAACAAAGAAAAAATTAAAAGAGACGCCGCCAAACTGAGTTTTTTACTCTAAAAATAAGTATAACAGTGCTACAACTAAGGGAAAGCTAGCAGAACATGATCATTTGGGTTTAAAGTCTACATAAAAATCGTTTACAATCGGCGTTCAATGTGATAAGTTGAAAGCAGTTTATTCCTCGGTACTAGAGTGGTAGAGCAGTTGGCTGTTAACCAATTGGTCGCTGGTTCGAATCCGGCCCGGGGAGCACTATTTTATACAATCTGTACATTTCACTTTTAGCCCAAAATTCACTACCTTTTTTTTGTCTCTTAAACAGACAAAACGTGTGAAGTTATATAGTTTTAAAGCCTTTACTGTCAAAATGCAAAGATGTCTGCGCTTCACTTAGCTTGCTATCTGGCTCCTATCCTATTTTTCTTTTATTACATTTCCTTTTTAATTGAGGAAGGACATTTTTTGGCAATGTTTCATCAATACTGCAATAATTGTAAATGAGCGAAGTAAGACGCACCAAATTTCCACTCGCCAAAGTCTGTACATCTCTGTAATTAATGCTGTTATCATATACTTTAAGTGTAATAAGATTTTTAAGATTTCCACTTGCTAAAGCCTCTGCACCTTCATTACTGATTTCATTCCATCCTAAACTCAGTAAAGTAAGCTTTTGAAGGTTTCCACTTGCTAAAGCTTTTGCCCCCCTATCGCCAATTTTATTATCATATAATTTAAGCTCAGTAAGACTTGTAAGATTTCCACTGGCTAAAGCCTCTACACCTTCATCACCAATTTCGTTTCCTCCTAAATCAAGCGAAGTAAGATTTATAAGATTCCCGCTTGCTAAAATCTTTGCACCTTCTGTACCAACATAACTGCAACTTAGATCAAGTGAAGTAAGATGAGAAAGCTGAGCTAATTCTTTTATAACCTCATAATTAATTTTTGAACATCGTAAAATAAGTCTTGTAATGTTTGTATTGTTTTTTAAAAAGTTTACTAATCTATCAACATTAATTATAGCACCTGATGTTGCTAAAGTATTATCCTTTACATATTGACTATAACTCATTTGACCTCACTATTAAAGCTATGCAAGTGTTTTAGTAAACACTTCAGCAACTGTCAATCACTTTAATAAAATATTTTATGAAAAACTTCATATACCATTGCCTCCAAGCAGCTTTTTCTATCTCTTATTTTAACACAAAAGTTGTGAGAAGAGTTTGTTTTTGGTACCATTGAGGGTTTCGATGTTAACTTTTATATGAACTTTAAATCAGTCGTTTTATGTATACTAGATGGCTGGGGTAATGGAATAGAAAATAGTAAATACAATGCTATTAGCAACGCAAACCCACCCTGTTGGCAATATATTCGCTCTCATTATCCAAAATGCAGTTTATCCGCCTGTGGAACTGATGTTGGATTACCAGAAGGCCAAATAGGCAATTCAGAAGTTGGCCATATGAATATTGGCAGTGGTAGAGTGGTAATGCAAAGCCTTCAGCGTATTAATCAAGAAATCGAAACGATAGAAAATAATGCAAATCTACAGAATTTTATTAATGATCTAAAAAGTAAGAATGGCATATGCCATATAATGGGATTGATATCAGATGGCGGTGTTCATTCGCATCAAAAGCACATTTCATCTTTAGCAAACAAAATATCACAGCGCGGAATTAAAGTTGTAATACACGCATTTTTAGATGGCAGAGACACACTGCCAAATTCAGGGAAAAGATGCATTCAAGAATTTACAG
This sequence comes from Nephotettix cincticeps, assembly GCA_023375725.1. Lineage (NCBI taxonomy): Eukaryota > Metazoa > Arthropoda > Insecta > Hemiptera > Cicadellidae > Nephotettix > Nephotettix cincticeps. The sequence continues at coordinate 11,697 of JAGISJ010000070.1, forward strand.
AAAGCATAAAGGAAAATGATATAAGAATCTCCACTATCTCTGGGCGTTATTATGCTATGGACCGTGATAATAGGTGGGAAAGAACAATTGAAGCTTATGAAGCCATCGCATTTGCAAAGGCGCCTCGTTATGATGATGCAGTATCGCTCATTGATGAAAATTATCAAAATAATATAACCGATGAATTTATCAGGCCCGCAATAATAGGAGATTATCAAGGTATAAAACCAGAAGATGGATTGCTATTGGCTAACTTTCGTGCTGATCGAATGATACAATTGGCAAGTATTTGTCTTGGTAAAGCAGGCTATACTGAAGTGGCAAAATTCTCTTCAATTTTAAGTATGATGCAATATAAAGCGGACTTAAAAATCCCTTATCTCTTTCCTCCTGAATCTTTTGCCAACACTCTGGGACAGATAATAGAAGACAATAAATTACGGCAACTGCGCATTGCAGAAACTGAGAAATATGCGCATGTGACTTTCTTTTTTAATTGTGGAAGAGAAGAACCTTTTTCTGGTGAAGAAAGAATACTAATTCCTTCACCAAAAGTTAAAACTTATGACCTGCAGCCTGAAATGTCAGCCTTTGAGCTCACAGAAGAGCTTGTAAAAAAAATTCATTCTCAAGAATTTGCGCTGATAGTTGTAAACTACGCTAACCCTGATATGGTGGGACACACAGGTAATATAAAAGCAGCCGAGCAAGCTGTGCTCGCTGTAGATGATTGCCTTGCAAAAGTACTCAGCGTTGTCAAAGAAGTGGGTAATACTGCACTCATTGTTACAGCAGACCATGGTAATGTGGAATGTATGTTCGATGAAGAAAATAATACACCTCACACAGCTCACACTTTAAATAAAGTGCCATTTATTATATCTTGTGACAATTTAAAACTAAGAGATGGAAAATTATCTGATATTGCTCCTACTATTTTACAGCTACTTGGGCTCAAAAAGCCAAACGAGATGACAGGTAGTTCGTTAGTGCGTTCCATGTTGCTATAACTCTATTGTTAAGGGTTGAGGAAATAAAACACTGTGTATAGAAGATAGCATATCTATTTGCTGCTCTAAATGATCATGCTCAGCTTCCACATTAGAGTACCGAATATTATTCTTCCCTACATATACAGATAAAGAACCATCATCTTCAACTGCTTTGTTATTTTGCAATACTATATTAAAAATTTCTTTCTGTTTTAAAGCATCGAACCAATCTTCAACTGTCGTATAGAAAAACTCACCCGTTCCACTTTCCGGACACACTTCTGGAGAAATCTTTAGCACATCATGAGAAAGTGGTGGAGAAAAATAGCTCTTGAATGAGTAGCTGGGAGAATTGTAGTTATTGTGCAGGGCGATAACGTGATCTTGACCAGGAAGTAAAAAATCTAAAATTCTTTCTGCAAAGTTTCTAACAGCTCTCAAAGCATCTTCTGAAACACTGCCAAACTCTCTTAAGCTAGCTTCTGCACCTACATCATCAAACATGCGATTGGGATCGAATTCATACCGCTCACCATTTAAGTAAAATTCTACATTACGCGGAGTACCATCACCATGAGTAATGTATAGCATTCTTCCACCAAACTGCTGGAGTATATGCTCACCAGCCCCTTTTGAAGTTACTTCATTTTGATGCACATTAATAAAATTGATCCCACTTGTATCGCTACTTTTAATAAAAAGCTTAACCGTGGTATCACCCAACGCTAGATCATATTCTTTAGTGTCGATGTTTGACATTCCGCTGCTATCAATAATCAAAGCAAAAAATAGTACAAATTTTACTTTATGTTAGTTATAAGCTTTTATTTTTAAATTTTTTGCTGTCAACATTAATGATTCATTAAAGAAGTTATCAGCATCACTAATGCTACCTATGCTTTTTGTATTGATAGATTGGTCAATTCTTTTAACTAGATTAGATAAAACTTTGTTAGGGCCAACTTCAACAAACTTATTAGTGCCATGGCTTATCATATATAAAACCATCTCTCTCCATCTTACTCTACTTACAACTTGCTTAGCGAGCAAAGCTCTTATGATCTCTGGATCACTTTCTTCCTTAGCTGTAACGTTTGATACAAAAGGAATCGAAGGGCGAGTTATGTTGATGCTTTTTAAAAATTCCAGAAGTTTTTCATCAGCAGGTTTCATAAAAGATGAGTGAAAAGGCCCACTAACTTGTAATTTTATCATTTTCTTGACACTTGAGTTTTTGAATAAATCAGGTAAGACCTCAAGAGCCTCTGCAGTACCACTCACCACTACCTGCCCACCACCATTATCGTTTGCAATTTCACAATCAATTTGAGCTGATTTTAATATACCTTCTACTTCACTTATTTCTGCTCCAAGTAGAGCAAACATTCCACCTTTGCATTTTAGTGAAGCTTCATGCATTGCTTCGCTACGAACTTTTAGCAATTTGACCGCAGACTCAAGCGTCAATGCCCCTGCAGCACACAGCGCTGTATACTCGCCAACTGAATGCCCACAAACATACTGAACGCTGTAAAGAGATTCACCAAATACGTGCTTCATAACACGTAGCGTTGCAATTGACACTGCCATTATAGCTGGCTGAGCATTTTCCGTGATGGTTAATTTCTCAATAGGGCCATTGAAAATCAAATGAGACAGCTTTCTACCCAATATGTCATCTACTTCATCAAATACGTTCCTTGCAACTGAAAATTCATCATACAAGCTCTTTCCCATTCCTACAAATTGGGAGCCCTGACCAGGAAAAGCAAAAATCATAAAAAATTTTTCATTCTTCATTGAGAATACTACTTTATTTATTTTTTGTCAATATTTCACAATAATGATTGACCAAATGAACCAGATTCACTAAAATCTTAGCTGGTAAGAAATTTGTAAGAACAATGGCAGAAATCGATTATCACAAAGTTACTATAGTTATGACAGATGGTCAAGAGTTTGAAACTTATTCCACTTATGGAAAAGAAGGTCAAAGAATAAAGCTTGATAGAGATCCTCTTACTCATCCTGCATGGACTGGAAGTTTGACAAGCGGTTCAGGGGAGAAGGATAGTAAAATAGCTAAGTTTAATGATAAATACGGGAGTCTTTTTTAGTTCCTCCCCTCTTTATTTAACATGTATAAATATAAAAATGTAGGCTATATTGCTTCTTCGCTACCCAAGCCTAAGGAAGTATCTAAACTACTACAGAAACTCAATTTTATCAATATAGCAGAAGCAGGTAAGCATGAAGTTGATCTGCTGATAGTTGTTGGTGGCGATGGTTTTATGCTACGCACCCTACACAACTACGTCATAGGAAATAAAGATATACATGTGTATGGAATAAATACCGGTAACGTCGGATTTTTGATGAATAAATGCTTTGAAGATCTAATTGATCATATAGAACATGCAGTTCCTACTCAGCTAACTTTACTAAAAATGGAAGCCACAGACATAAGTGGCAAAAAACACCATTACATCGCAGTAAATGAAGTGTATGTCTTTAGAAATGCAAATCAAATAGTGGAGATGAATATTACCATTAATGATAAGCTAAAAGTAGAAAAATTCAGAGGAGATGGAATTATATTGTCTACCCCAACAGGTAGCACTGCATATAACTTCTCTGCCGGTGGGCCAATCTTACCACTTAATTCAAATTTACTTGCACTGACTTCCATCAATAGCTACTACCCAAGGCGTTGGAATGGAGCGCTAATCTCAAATGATACAATAGTGCAAATTGATATCAATGATGTGAAAAATCGTCCAGCACTTGTAGTATCAGATTACAAGGAATTTCACGACATATCGCAGGTAAAAATACAGAAAGATCACGAAAATACAGTCACTCTACTTTTTGACAAAGATTGCCCTTTGAATGAAAGGATCTTTGATCAGCAGTTCTTATACTAATATTTATTCTTAAATTAGTATTCACTATATCTTAATAACTATAGCGTAATCAACATAACATTGTAATTAATTTTGGAGCGAATATGCCTGGATCAGGAAATAAAGATAACGTCACACTGGTTCCTCATACAACGGTGAGTGAAAATAGTGCAGCAACTCCACCAACACCAGCATCTAGAAACACAGCGTTACAAACAAATTCGGCTAGCGAATCAAGTTCTGATGAAGAAAGGCAAGAAGAATCGAATGGTGCAAATACAAAACCTATTTATGCATCCATAAATAAAAAAACTTCGAAAAATAGTTTAGATAGTTCAATTGTTAGCAGATTATCTTCTTCTCCACCATCATATCAAACAGGTGGCTCTGAAAAATCTTTGCTTGGAGATAATAAAAAAACAAACAGATTTTTACAGAAAGTAAAGTATACGATGCAAAAGAAGAAAGTTACAATGCCTTTCGTAGGTCTTATTACGGCATGTTGTATTACGTCAATCGTTTTAGCTGTGAAGCAAAGAGAATTCATTGGATTCATCGGCAGCATAAATCCTGTTACTATATTTGTCGGAGTATTAGCGTCTTGTTTAGCCTTGGGAATTATGTGGGAACTTATGCAAGCAGTCCGTACTAAGGAGCACAAGATCACAAAAAGAGATACTCAAGAAGTTTTAGATGAGATATCAAATACACTTTCAAAAGACGAGGAATGCATCAAGTCTTTGGTATTAAAATATAGCAACGGTAATCGTGTTTACTTTACGTTTCACTCTCTTCCAGAAAAAGCAAAAAGTAATTCAAACATCGTAGAACTTACAGGCCAGCCAATCTATTACAAGAGTAAAGTAAATTCATTAATCAATGATAGAATATGGCTTCCTATCTTAGGAACAGTTCTTATTACTGGAAACATAACCTTCCCTTTAGCACTTTATTCAACAGGTGGTTTGAGCAATATAGTAAGTTCATACACAAATCCTACTATTTACTGGCCAATCGTTGCAATTTCAGGCACTCTACTGCTTTTCACTTTAGCTTGCACAATTCATCATTGGAGCAAAACTGATTTTAAAGATTATTTGTTATTACATAAACAAAATGCTAATAGTGAAAATCCTAATGAAACAGCTATTAAAACTGTAAAAAGCAGTCAAGAAAAGATTAGTTCAAAATTGTTACAAGTAGTTGCTGAACGATGTGGCCATCCAGATATTACTTATATTATTAATTAAATCTGGCTCGTACTTCTTTTTATCGCTATTCCAGTACTGTAACTGCAACGTTTTGAAGATTTACACTTGCTAAGACCTTGCTATTTTGATAGCTTGAGATGATGAAAAGGAAGGGGTTTGTTTATGAAAAAAGGTTTAATATTTATATCTTTAGTAGCGGCTTTATTGATAGTCGTTAATTTTTTATATAAAAATAGCGGAATTGATGATTCACAAGTAGTAAACGTTTATTCATCTCGTAAAGAAGAATTAGTACATAGTTTGTTTGATGATTTTACAAAAACCACTGGCATCAAGGTACGTTATATCATTGACGATTATTCTCAATTGCTTTCACGCATGGAAAATGGTGGTGAAGCTGATTTGTTTTTAACTGCAGATGCGGTGAATTTGATTTTAGCGAAAAAAAGAGGGCTCTTATCTCGAGTGGATTCAGAGACTCTAAAAAATGCCATACCTGCAAAATTTAGAGATAATGAAGATTATTGGTTTGGTCTAACAAAAAGAGCTAGAATATTGGTTTATAATAAAGAATCAGTAGATCCTAAGGAATTAAGTACTTATGAGGACTTAGCAAATGAGAAGTGGAAAGGGAAAATATTAGTACGCTCTTCCACAAGTCCATATAACCGATCATTGATTGCTTTTATGATTGCAAAAAATGGATTTGAAAAAACGAAGGAATGGGTTAGTGGAATTGTGAGCAACATGGCAAGAAAACCAAGTGGTGGCGACACAGACCAAATTTATGCTGTAGCTGCAGGTGAAGGGGATATTGCAATAGTAAACAGCTACTACTTTGCAAGAATTCTTGCATCAGAAAATAAAAAGAATATTACAGACAAGCTAGGAGCTTTCTTCCCGAGTGATGGTGTGATGGTGAGTCTTAGTGGCGCAGCAGTAACAAAAAACGCAAAACACAGAGAAAATGCCATAGCTTTATTGGAGTTTTTTGTAAGCAAACAGGCTCAAGAGCTATATGCTAAAAAAAATCAAGAATATCCCATTGTTGAAGGTATTGAAACTTCTGATACATTAAAATCTTGGGGAAATTATCCACAAAGTGATCTACCTATAAGTGAGCTTGAGAAGCACCTTTTTGAGGCTGTGATGATAGCAGATGAATGTAAGTGGAAATAAAATTTTATAGCTTCCTTCTACTTTACTTTAGAGTTGTGTAATTGAAATTAAGAAAGTAGAATAAGCTCAAAAAAGGAGCTATGGACAAGAGAAGGAATTTATTAAATATCTCAGACCTCACAATCGGTGATGTAGAAAATATAACTAAATTAGCCAACCAATACCTTGAAGAAAAAGTTGAAAATAGTCATGTTCTGAAAAATAAAATAGTCATAAACCTATTCTTTGAAGATTCAACACGTACGCTCGCATCTTTTGAAATAGCAGCAAAAAGCCTTGGAGCAAATGTTATAACTTTACCAATAAAATCTTCTTCTATTAACAAAGGGGAAGATCTAAAAGATATGATAAAAACACTAAATGCAATGAATCCTGACTATATGATAATCAGGCATAAAAGTAGTGGTATTATTAATACATTGGCAAAGCATGTCAACTGCTCGCTAATCAACGCAGGCGATGGAAGCAGTGAACATCCAACTCAAGCTCTTGCAGATTATCTCGTAATTATCAGTCATAAAAAGCAAATAAAGGACCTAAAAGTTGTAATATGTGGAGATATCTTGCACAGTAGAGTTGCAAGATCAAATATAAGATTGCTAAAAATGTTTGGAGCAAAAATAAGCTTGGTTGCTCCACCAACTTTGATTTGTAAGCATCTTCCTGAAGTATATTCACTTCACTATTCATTAATCGAAGGTATAAAGGATGCTGACGTAATTATGCTTTTAAGATTGCAAAAAGAGCGCATGAATAATAATTATTCAGAAAAAGAATATTTTCACTTGTATGGACTTGATGCACAAAAACTATCGCACGCAAAACCAGATGCAATTGTTATGCACCCAGGACCAATAAATAGAGGTATCGAAATTAGCAATGATATAGCAGATTGTGTTATTTTACAGCAAGTAAAGTTTGGATTAGCAACGCGTAAGGCAGTACTGCACTATTTAATAAATGTTTAAGTTAAAAATTAATGTTTAAGGAACTTTAGACATAATGACCCTCCTATAAAGAAAAGATTTAGAAAAATATAACACACCTTATGACAGAAATTAAGCGTACGTGTACGCACTGAAGTAGACTGTGCTATATTTTTTATTGAGAAATTAATTGAAAAGTCTGCAGACTTGAATAAGGTGGACTTCGAGCTCTAAAATACCCTCATTTTTACTGATAATAATCAACTTACCAAATGTGTCAAGTATTTTTTTGCATTTAATTTACAACTACGAACGTTTATTTGCAAAAAATACTATAAACATAAAATGATAGATGTCATAAAAGTAGCCAGCACTGGCATCCAGTTAAATTTGTGAGTTAAAAGTTATGCTAAAATATAACGTTTCTAATGATGATGGAAAATGGATTCCAGTGTCGGAGCACTGGAATGACATTGTTTAGTACGCAAATTACCACAATGTTCATACAGCTGTATACTGATTTCTTTAATGTCCGTACAGTTGTATGTCAGCTACTCGAATGACAATTTCAGATAAAACCTAGATAAAAGAGAAAAATAAATTTTTACATAATCATACTTGTACAATAACTAAAGCACTTTTTACTGTAGATTAATCATTTGATTATAGTATCATTTTAATTAAGCCTATATTTGCAATGTTTATGAAATATAAAGCATTCTTCATACTATTAATTGTTATATCTAACCTGCTTGCTGCAGAACAGCCTGAAGAAAATAAAAAATGAAAGCAGTATAAATCAAGAAGACGTATCGAAAAGCAACACTGATGCTGAAAAAACTTCTCCGCTTCTGAGCGAACTCAAAGAAATCACAGACCCAACAAATGTAATCAATAAAGAAGTACCTTCAAGTAATCAAACAAACCTACAGTCTGAAGAGGAGACTAATATAAAAGATACCAAAGCTCTAACAAGTCCTTTATCAGAAGAAAAAAAAGAAGAACCTGAAGAGAAGAAAATCAGTCACAATAATCAAACAAACCTACAGCCTGAAGAGGAGATTAGCAAAAAAGACACCGAACTTTCAACAAGCCAATTAACAGAGAAAAAGAAAGAAGAACAGCCTGACAATATAACACCTGTGAACAAAAAAAATGAAAAAAGCGAAAAATGGACAAAGCTAAACAAAGAAATAAAAAAAGAATGGAACCATAAAAGCAAGTCTATATATAAAAGACAATATGATAGCCTAAATGAGCACCTTCCTACAACTATATTTACTGATGATTACAGTAAGCAATTTTTTTACTGCATCAAGAAGGGTAACTTAATTTGTTTAAGAGGAGTAATAAATAAGCTAGAAAAAATTGGATTAACAATTCAAGAGATATTAAGTTTTAGAAATAAATTGGGTGATACTCCTCTAATTTATGCAGTGAAGCAAGGTCAAATAGACACAGTTCGTTTTCTCTTATTACAAGGTGCTGACCCTAGAGCAGTTGGTAATAATTTTAAATCCCCTATTGAAATAGCAATCGAAAGGAATCAGATCAACATAATAAACGCAATTGCCGAAATGATGCCATACCTTTTAGAGGATAAAGAAATAAACAATCAAGAAAACTCAGAGATGTATAACTTTGCTATAAAAACAAAAGAAAACACCTGTGATGCAAAAGATAATTAGACTTTTGATATTAATTTTAGTTGGTCATTTATGCTATGGAGATGATGCAATCAATGATTTTTTAAGCGCTCTGCACGATATAAAATACGTATCTTACAATACAAAAGATTTTGCTAAGTTTTTAGTACAGTGCAGCAAAGCAGGGGTTCCACAAGATTTTAAGAAAGGTTTTGGCCCTAATTTAAATGGGGCTAATTTTAGTCAATTATATTTAAATAAATCTATTTTTGACGGAGTGAGTTTGATTGGTGCCGATTTTTCTAACACCGATTTATCAGATGTGTCTTTTATCGATGTTGATTTACGTGGTGCTAATTTTTCCAATGCTAATTTACATGGCGTTAAAATAAAAGGCACAAATTTGAGTTTTTTCAAAATTTGCTTCTGCAAATTTAACAGATATCATATTTGATCAGTCTAATATCAGTTATGCTGATTTTATCAATTCTAATCTCAACAAAGTAACTATGCGTAATATAATTGGTTTGCATACCAAGTTTTTGAATGTAAAAATGAATTTCTCCAATTTATCAAACTCAAGTGCCAGCTACATCAATTTTAGTGATAGTGAAATAAACGACACTGTTATGCAGAAAAATAATTTCGACAACGCAAGTTTCTTTGGAGTGGATGCACATAAGCTCAAGGTACAATTTTCTTCATTAAAAAATGCTAACATATATGGTGCAGAAATAAAAAAATCGGATTTTACAGGTAGCAATCTTTCAAACGCCTATTTTAATTCTTCCATTATAGTCAACAGTAATTTCGAAAAAGCCAATTTAAGCAACTCACAAATTTCCTATGTGAATGACGATAATTCAAACTTCGTTAAATCTATACTAAATGGTTCCAAGATAAAACATGCATATGTTTTCGAAGCAGACCTTCAGGATGCTGACTTATCTAATATTGATTTTAGTTTTAGTGAATTGTATAAAGTTAACGCCTATGATGCTAACATTTGTCACGGAAAGTTTCATAATACTAAAGTTGTGAATTCTGACATGAATGGTTCGTTCTTTGACCATTCATTGTTTACCTCTGCAAAAATAGAAGATTCAGATCTTTCCACAACTTCAATGTATAAGACAAAAATTAAAGACTCTCAAATTTATAATAGTACTCTTTCCCACCATAATATGGATTCGAGTGAGATAGAAAATTCAATATTCTTCAAATTATTAGCTGATAATTCGAGCTGGTCTAAGTCAAAAGTCACTAATTCAAACTTTATTGAAAGTGATTTCAAATCCTCCGTGTTTTATGATAATGCCTTTAGAAAGACTAGTTTTTTTCTTAGCAATTTGAGTAATTCAACAGTGAGTGATGTCTCTTTCCTCTCTTCAAGCATATATAAAAGTTCAATTGCTGATATTCATTTAACAGATTGCAAATTTGATAATTCAATTATGATTGACAATCAGGGACAGAGCAAAATTACAGGTCTAGAGAGTGCTATAACTTCAATTAAAGATCTGCAAGAGAAAATATCGCAGGGTGAAAAATTTGATGTAAATTATTCTTACTTTGAGTTTAAAGATATGAATTTAGAAAATGCTATTTTTTCTAATTCAATATTAAGCAGAGCAAAGTTTGTAAACGTTAATTTGAATAAGGCAAATCTTGAAAAAGCCGATTTACGTTATACTGTCTTTGATAATTCCTCTCTTATTGATGCCAATTTATCAAATTCTAATTTAGAGGGCTCTAGTCTTTTAAACTTTGATTTAAAAAATACAAAGTCTTAAAAAAGCTCTATAATGTACTTGTTAAATAAAGAAAAATGACCGTAAAAAATGAGGGCATACTACTGATTCTATCCTCTCCTTCTGGAGCTGGAAAAAACTACTATATCAGAAAAATTACTTGAACAATCAACTGATTTAGTTATGTCTGTTTCTATGACTACACGCAAACCTCGTCCCGGTGAAGTAAACGGAAAAGACTATTTTTTCGTTACTGAAGAAAAGTTTCACGAACTATGTAAGGCTGGTCAAATGCTTGAATATGCCAAAGTTTTTGAGAATTTTTACGGTATAACCAAAAGATTTTATAGAACAAAACCTGAGCAGTGGAATAAGTGTTTTACTGAATATAGATTGGCAAGGAGCATTTCATTTGTTTGAAATCTTAAGAGAAAAAGTTGTAAGTGTTTTTATACTACCTCCCTCAATGGAAGAGCTTAGACTGCGTCTACAAAGGCGTAATAGTGATGATGAAATTGAAATAGAGCGTAGATTAGCCGAAGCGCAAAAAGAGATAAGTAAAAGTAATAAATATGATTACGTAATAATTAATGATGATCTTGATAAAAGCGTAGAAGAGATAAAATCAATACTAAGTAAAGGAATGCTTAAAAAATTAGAAGAAAAATCAAGTTTGAAAGATCTATAAAAACATTGGTTTGTCTCTTTCAGAGCACTCATGCTTCACAGTTTAGCCACATTTATTATTTTTTAAGATAAAATAGTTAAAATAGTAGACAAGTGCTAAAGTGGGGATTTAATTATGACAACAGATTTTCTAATAGAAACTAGCTTTCCACCTATATTTCGATAACATCTAGCTCAATTTAAAAGTCCAATTCAATAGGTTGTTAGTTGAAGCGCTAACGCCAAATAGCTTTAATATTGAGGTTTTTATATGGTTATAGATTCAAGTGTATTAGTTAGTAATGCAAATAAACTAGACAAATGTATAAACAAAAATGAAAAACAAGATAAAAAAGACAAGCAATTGTATAATATTATAGAGAGAAAGGTAAAAAAAGAAAAACATAAGCATGAAAAACCAAGAAGTCGAGATGGAACACTCAAGGAATGTAAAAGGTTATTTAAGGAAGGCGCTAGTCCTGAAGTATTAACTAAATTAGAAGAATCGCTTAGAGAACAGGAAAAATATCACAGATATTATGTCCAATGTTTCCTTCCAGTGCTAGGTGAAGTAATAGAACGATCGAAAAGAATATCAAATGAAACAAAAAACCAAGTAATTTCTGAAGTCACTAAAAGTTGTTTTAGTAGGTACAGCGAACAAGACAGTGGCTACGGTAGCGATTTTGAAGATGAAATAAACGGAATATCAGATTCTGATAGCGATTTTGAAGATAGAATAAACGGAATATCGGATTCTGATAATGACGTTCAATTACTAAATGCAATCCAAAATGGAAACAACAGGAAATTTAGAAAATACCTAAAAGATTGCACAAACGTCAGTGGCATAACAGATAAAAAAGGAAATAATATTTTACACCTTATTGCATCGCTCAAAAAGAAACAAAAGCTTAAGTTTCTAGATACCTTGATAAAAATAGCTAACGAGAAAAATTTAGTACAACTTGTTGATAGTGAAAATCAAGAAGGAAAGACTCCTTTTCAGGTAGCACTAATTAACAAGATAATAAAAGGGAAACATGATTCTCACACAATCCAAGATAACGATAACACACTTAAGTTTCTTGCAAAATTGTTAAAGTATGGAGCCAACTCTGACAATTTAGGATTATCTACAAAAGAATTACAATACTTAAAAGAAGAGCAAAAGACATACTATTGTGATTTCCTAGAAAAATTAGCAAAGTCAGTAAAGAAACCTGAGTTAAAATCAGAAATAAGAACAAAAATTAAAGAAATTATACCACATACCATAAATACTCCAGATAGTAATGATAATTATCAATTACATTTAGCAATTAAAAATAAAGATGAGAAATCCTTTAAGGAGTTATTGCAAAAAGGAGCAGATATTAGCCTGAAAGATACAGATGGTAATAATGCTTTACACCATATTGCCTTGCTGAGAGGGAAGCAAAAAGTTACATGCTTGAAATTAATATCAGCCTTAGTAAAAGAAAGAAAAATATCTGAAGATAAATTAGATGAAGCTATAAAAGCAACTAACAGGCAAGGCAATACACCTCTAGAATTAGCACTAAAGAAAAAAGCAGAAAAAAAAAAGTATCGAATACCTATCGCAAGAAACAATTTTTGATTTAGCAACTAATTATGATAATACAACAAAGTTTTGTGCAGCATTATTACAAAACGGTGCTAACCCTGATTCTTTATGGTTAGAAGATCCAGAATTCCATACTAAAAAGTACTATTTAACTTTACGCGATCTAAAAGATTGTTCAAATACTCCACAGAAAGCACAGGAGAAAGCTAAAGAACTAAAAGAGAAGCTTGAGGAAAAATACCACTGTGGAACTGCTTCGAAAAAATGTCAATCAGGCATTAAAAAGCTAGGTTCTGGTGTAAAAAAAGGAGCATCTGCTGCATGGAAATGGATTGATCCTGGCAGAAGAGCTAGTGTATTGTTAGCAATCACAGTAGCAACTACTATTATTACAATGGTAACACTTTCTTGCTTTCAAGGACAAATTGCAATTGGAGCAGCGTTACCCATCATAGCTATAACAGGAGTGGTCTGTCTGATATTCACTTTGGGACTTAGCGGCATTAGGAAGTCTGTTAAGGAATTAACCAACGATAAGCAAAGCCGTAAAGATGATCACCTAGCTGCAAAACAACCTGAAAATATTACTGAACAACAAAATTTAGCTAACAACTCAGCAGAGCAAGAAGTACAAAGATCGTCAAATCAATCGGAGCATAAAGAAAGCCCAGCTACTCAAATGAGCTATGTATCAATACTACGTCAATTTATAAATAAACCAGATGGGTTAACTAATAAATTCTCTTTTCCGGGGCGATGAAATCAATCTCATCGCTCAGAGTTTTTTCAGCAACTTTTTTATAGTCAATTTCTACACTAACTTGGCTTTTCTCTTCTTTAAGCCATGCTATAGTATGCTTCATCCAGTTTTTTATCATCACGTTCAGGGAAATCTTCACGAGCATGAGCACCCCTGCTTTCCTCGCGATTAGCTGCGCATTCCATGGTAATAACTGCTTGTGGAATCATATTGGCAAGCTCCAGAGCTTCAACCAAATCACTATTCCATATCATACTACGATCTTCAACTGCAATGTTAGGCATCATTTTTGCTACTTCTTTTATAGCTTTTTTACCTTCCTCTAAAACTTCAGCAACACGGAATACCGATGCATATTTCTGCATAGTGTTCTGCATTTCACTTCGTATTTTTGCTACTTTGAACTCTCCGGAAGCAAATCTCATTTTATTAAATCTATCTACTATCAAGTCTGTGCAGTCTGAATGCAATTTTTTATGTGGTGTATCAGGTTTCAATTTTTCTTTTGCCCTAAGCGCGGCAGCTCTACCAAAAACCACAAGATCAAGAAGCGAGTTGGAACCTAGTCGATTTGCACCATGTACAGAAACACATGCTGCCTCTCCTATTGCAAATAATCCTTCTACCACTTCTTCTTTACCTTTTTGCAACGTGATCACTTCCCCATGATAGTTGGTTGGAATACCGCCCATGTTGTAGTGAACAGTTGGAATAACAGGTATCGGATCTTTAGTAACATCAACTCCTGCAAAGGTTTTTGCTGTTTCACTAATACCTGGCAATCTGAGTTTGATCACTTCCGGATCAAGATGCGATATATTCAAGTACATGTGATCTTTCTTTGGCCCAACTCCCCTTCCCTCTCTAATTTCAATTGTCATTGCTCGACTTACTACATCACGAGAAGCCAAATCTTTTGCCTTTGGCGCATAACGTTCCATAAACTTCTCACCCTGAGAATTAACGAGGTACCCACCTTCACCGCGGCATCCTTCCGTCATCAAGCACCCTGAGCCATATATTCCTGTTGGATGAAATTGCACAAATTCCATATCTTCAAGTGGCAACCCAGCTCTCACCACCATGCCATTACCATCACCTGTGCAGGTGTGTGCACTTGTTGCAGAGAAATAAACACGTCCATAACCACCTGTTGCTATTACCACAGAATGTGCACGAAATCTATGCAACGTACCATCACACAGCGACCAAGCTATCACCCCACAGCATGTCCCTTTGTCCATAATCAAATCGATTACAAAATATTCGACAAAAAATTCAGCGTTAAATTTAAGACATTGCTGATATAGAGTATGAAGAATTGCATGCCCAGTTTTATCTGCTGCTGCACAAGTACGCTGAGCCGATTTTCCTTTACCAAAGTGAGTTGTCATTCCACCAAAGGCACGCTGATATATTTTTCCATCTTCCGTACGAGAAAAGGGTACACCAAAATTTTCAAGTTCAATCACAGCTTTGGCAGCATTTTTACACATATACTCTATTGCATCTTGATCGCCAAGCCAGTCTGAACCTTTTATTGTGTCATACGCATGCCAGCGCCAATCATCTTCAGCAATGTTGCTCAAGGCTGCACTAATTCCGCCTTGTGCTGCAACTGTATGACTCCGTGTAGGGAAAATCTTAGAAATACAGGCAACTGAAAAATTAGTTGCAGCCATTCCAAGTGTTGCTCTAAGCCCTGCTCCACCTGCACCCACTATCACCACACATCATACTCATGCTCTATTTTCATACGCTGACTTATCCATATCCACTTATTTTATCATCACAGGCTTATAATATCACAGAAGTAGAAAAAATCTATACAAGTTTTCTGGATGTAAGCTTCTGAAACAAATCTATAGTAAACGATGTAATAACAATCATAGGGCGTCATGAAAGTAGCTGAAATTGGAATGACACTATCATAAAGGAATAAGTGTAGTTATTTGCATAACATTGATGACTTATGCCTATTTAATTAGATCTAAAATTAGATAGAAAAAGGTAATCTTGATAAAACTCATTTACAACAAGTTCTCTCGCACTTGAATTTTCCGTTTGCACTTTTTTGTATCCTAATTTATGGCTTATTGAATCTTTATATGCACTAACTGCTTTATATATCTTACTTACCTCTCCTGGAAAGATACCACCAACAATTATAACGCATAACCCTGCAACTGTTGCAAAAGCTAGAGTTAAACTTTGCCTCCAGTTAGCTTTTTTTTCTTGTATACCAGCAGGGCACAATTCACTTGACATTTCTTTTAGATACTCATGCCACATGTGATTGCAGTTTGTACATTTCACTTTTCTTCCAGATTCACCTATTTGCCCACGAGATACTAAGTAAGTTTTAGTACAATTATGACATTGTATTTTCATAGTGCTTACGTATAAAATAATATAAATTTGATATCAATATGTATATAATAAATGAAAAATTTGCAACTAAAAAATTACAAGATGAGATAGAAAATATTTGGAAAGATAAAGAAAAAACTTAACGACTATAATCTAAAACACGAAGCAAGAGTAATAATCAAAGAAGTAATTGAGTTACTTGATAGTGGTAAAATTAGAGTAGCAGAAAAGTTATCAAGTGGAGAATGGATAGTACATAAGTGGATCAAGCAGGCAATATTATTATACTTTCTCACTGAAGAAAGCAAAATAATAGACAATACCAATTGCTGGTTTGACAAGATCAGCAGCAAGTTTAGTGAATGGAATGAGGAGAAATTTTACCAGTCAAAAATTAGAGCAGTCCCTGGGTGTTTTGTCCGCCAATCTGCTTACATAGGTAAAAATGTTGTTCTAATGCCAAGCTTTATCAACGTTGGTGCATACATTGATTCTGGTACAATGATAGACACCTGGTCAACAATCGGTAGTTGTGCACAAATAGGAAAAAACTGCCATATTTCCGGTGGAGTGGGAATAGGTGGAGTTCTTGAGCCCATTCAAGCTTCTCCAGTCATTATAGAAGATAATTGCTTCATTGGAGCGCGTAGTGAGGTAGCCGAAGGTGTTATAATAAGAGAAGGATCAGTCCTTGGCATGGGTGTGTTTATTGGGGCATCAACAAGAATTGTTGATAGAGAAACAGGAGAAATATTTTACGGTGAGGTGCCACCTTATTCCGTAGTTGTACCAGGATCTACTCCATCTAAAAATAATATCTCAACCTATTGTGCAGTTATAGTAAAAAAAGTAGATGAAAAAACGAGATCAAAAACCTCTATAAATGAAATATTGAGAACCTAACTACTTGCCGTTATTTTTTTTATCATTATTGCTAACTACAGTAATGGCATATGCACATAGCTCTGAGAAAGAGACTCCATTTTCTTGAGATAACTTATATAATTTTTGCAAACTTTCTTTGACTTTACTAGGTATGTTTCCTCCACGCTCCTTTGCAAGCCAGCAGGAATCTTGATGATGAATTGGATGAGTATCACCCTTTGGATTTCCTATGTATATTGCAAAAGGCGAATTTTGCCCTTTGAAATCACACTGTACAGTAAATTTTTTTATAGACTCAGCCATTTAAAAACCTCTAATTTTCTTTTTAATCGATCTTATAGCAGGTGGAAGAGGAGATTTTTTGATAAAATCTTGCCTATTGGAAACACTTTCTTTCTCCTCTAAAGCTCTACGAACATCGGCTCTGCTTAGCTGTGACTCTTTTGCTACCCTCATTCCATGCTTTACCATAATATTAGTATATGCTAACACTTTTTTTACTAACTCTAGATCACCATTCAACATTTGAACCAATGCTTGAAATACCTCCGCTAAAGTTAATCCATCAGCACTTACAACCTTATTTTCTACAAAATTGATAGCTTCTTTAAATTTATATTCAATACCATCATCTTGAGGTATAAGGGTAACATAATCCGTATCTTGATTGTCCATAACCAAAGCAATACTACTCATATGTTTTTAAACTTATATTATATATATAAATACTCCACTATTTTATAGTATGGCACACTATAGTTAAATGTTTATTAATAATATGCTTACTTATATACACGAATTAATTGATAAAAGCCAAGGATCAATATCCATCAGTAATTTTATGAATGCTGCTCTATATCATAAAGAGTACGGCTATTACATGAATAAATTACCACTTGGCAAAGATGGTGACTTCATTACTGCACCTGAAATTAGTCAGCTATTTGGTGAAACAATTGCAGTGTGGATAATGAATACATGGGAAAAATTAGGAAAGCCATCAAAATTTTCTCTAGTTGAACTTGGACCAGGCAAAGGAACACTCGTTCACGATATAATAAGAGTTACTAAAAAATACAGCTGTTTTTTTAGCTCAATGAACATTCACCTAATTGAAATAAGCCCTATTTTACAGAAAATACAAAAGGAAAAATTAAAGGGATTAGATATTAACTGGCACACAAATGTCAACAACTTACCAAATCAGCCAACTATTTTTTTTGCAAATGAGTTCTTTGATGCTCTTCCAATTGATCAGTTTGTTTATCGTGATGGGCAGTGGTATGAAAATAGAGTGATGAAACAGGATGGCGGTCAGTGTTTGACACTCAAATCCAGAAGAAAAGGATCATGTGTTCCAGCATCATCTATTCAGATAACAAATGGAAAACTTTTTAATGGTGCGGTAGTAGAAGTATGCTTAACTGGAATTGAAATATTAAGAAAGCTTGAGAAGAAGATAGTCAATAATGGAGGAGCTGCTTTGATCATAGATTATGGCTATATATATCCTTCATACAAGAGCACTTTGCAATCGATAAGGCAGCATCAGTATGCTAATTTTCTTGAAAATATTGGTAACAGTGATATTACTGCACTTGTAAACTTTCAAGCATTAAAAGATTCATTAAAATACTTAAATTGTGAGATTTTAACTCAAAGAGAATTTTTATATTTGTTTGGTATAAAGGAAAGAGCGCAAGCTTTAATGGAAAATGCAAGTAATGAACAGAAGAATAAGATCTTCAGTGAATTTTTAAGGTTAACTGAAAACATGGGTTCTCTCTTCAAGGTAATGCTGATTCACCATTTGTAGTTTTGTATGGTTCTTGCATTAAACATTCTGACTATAAATACTAAAATATTTACAGAATAAAAAAGGTAGAAGCTCATTTTTTTACCTTACTCAATCTGCTTCTACCTCTCTCACATCATTTTCTCATCACTTTTGCAGCAGTCTATAGCAATGTAGTAGTTGATGATTGTAGATTATTAAGAGATATCACAATATATTTTATAAATTATATATCTCCCAAAACACGACTACTACCAACACCTTCAGCGTTTGCATCACTAAACTTACTTGCTACTTTATCAATAGTCCAAACGAGTGGCGTAACAACGAGCGCAGCAGCCCAAATAACAGCACTAACAACATAACTCAAAACTGTGTTAACAAATTTAGATAATGCATTACTATGGTCCCATGTCTTACGTGACAACATGGATGAATAATCTATGAACGATTTTGTGTTACGCTTAAGATCAAAACTATCTACTACTTTCGCTAATCCTTTTGCCGGCCAGTATGACAAATACGCCAATGCTAGATATAAAGGTTGCAGAATTACACTAGCTAACGCAAAAAAAGTAGTAGTCTGAATCATAGAAGGATTTTGGTAACTACCAAGAGCTACATTTTTCACTGGCCCAACAACACTGTTGATAAGGTAAACGGATTTATAGAAACTATTTTGTGGAATTTTGTTACACCCAACACTTTTGGTAGGAACATCTCCAAACTTAGCATATTTCTTAAAATTATCATATAAATTTAACATATTACCCCTCTAAAATAAAAACATAATTATCTTACTAATATCGCTTGTTTTAGAATAAATGCAATCATTACCTAACTAAATTATCTGTTGCGCAAAAGCACATATTACCATACCATCGAAAATAAAGAGGTCAGCATGAGTTTTACTTTACCTGAGTTACCATATGATAAAGCAGCTTTAGAGCCTTATATATCTGTAAAGACATTAGATTTTCATTATGATAAGCACCATAAGGGATATTTAAATAAACTCAACGAACTGGTTGAAAACACAGATTATCAACATATGGAAATTGAGGAATTAGTAACGAAAGTTCATGGAAATAATAATACAGTTCCTATTTTTAACAATGCAGCACAAGTTTGGAATCACACTTTTTATTGGAATTCAATGAAAAAGAATGGTGGTGGTAAGCCTCAAGATGATAGTCTTCTAGCAAAAAAAATTCAAGATGATATTGGTGGCTTTGACAAATTTTGTGAAGAATTTTCAAATTATGGAGTAAGCCAATTTGGTAGTGGATGGGTGTGGTTAGTGCTTGAAAAAGGAAAACTCAAAATCACTAAAACTCCAAATGCGGATCTACCGCTAATTTATGGCCAGGTGCCACTACTTACTATGGATGTATGGGAGCATGCATACTATTTGGATTGCCAAAATCGCAGAATTGACTACATAAAAGTTTTTCTTGATCATTTGATCAATTGGGATTTTGTAGAAGAGAATTTAAAGAAGAATATATAAGATGAATATACCACAAGTAACAAAACTAGATAATGGTCTGCGCATAATAACTGAGCGAGTGCATGAAGTTGATTCCGTAGCTTTAAATATACGAGTTGGTGTTGGCAGTAGAGCTGAAAGTGCAAGTCAAAATGGAATATCTCATTTCCTAGAGCACATGGCTTTCAAAGGAACAAAGACAAGAACTGCTTTTGAAATTGCAAAAGCTTTTGACGACATAGGTGGAGCTTTCAATGCTTGCACCGGTAGAGAAAGTACAAGTTATTACGCAAAGGTTCTTAAAAAAGATATAAAGACTGGCATTGATATATTAATAGATATATTAATGAATTCTACATTTCCAGAGGATGAATTGGAACGCGAAAAGGGTGTTGTAATACAAGAGATTTTTCAAACTAATGATTCACCGAGCGATATCATTTTTGATAAGTATTTTGAAGCAGCTTATAAAGATCAACCATTTGGTAGGTCAATCTTGGGTACGCAAGATACTGTCAAATCTTTTACTCGAGCTAATCTAGATAACTACATAAATGAGCATTACTTTGGCGAGAACATTATATTTGCTGTTGCAGGAAATGTTGAACATGAGGAGGTTGTTCAATTAATCAAAGACTTTCTCTCAAAGATTCATTCAAAAGAGCTAAAAAAAAGCCAAAATGCAAGTTATACCAGTGGTGAGTATCGAGAGCATCGTAAATTAGATCAGGTGCACTTGTTAATTGGGCTACCTAGTGTTTCTCGTGATGATAATAAATATCACACATTTAAAGTGCTTGATTCTATACTGGGAAGTGGAATGTCATCACGCCTATTCCAGGAAGTAAGAGAAAAGCAGGGGCTTGCTTACTCCATTTACTCATTCAATTCTAGCTATGCTGATACAGGAATGCTTTCGATTTTTGCTGGTACAGATAGTAGTAATCTAGATAAGCTTTTGAAAGCTATAACGACAGAGCTGAAGAAATTATCCACGGATGATCTAAAGGAAGAAGAAGTAAATAGAGTAAAAGAACGAGTAAAATCTCAAATTTTAATGTCACGAGAAAGTGTTAGCTCACGCGCTGAAACATTAGGACACTACTACGGTAACTATAATAAATACATCAGTAAAAATGAATTAATAGAAAAAATTAGTGCTGTTACTATTTACGATATAAAAAAAGCAGCAGAAGAATTGCTATCTCAGCATGAAAGAATTACTTTAGCTGCGGTTGGAGAAATTAAATCACTGCCAAGTTACGATAAAGTGGTTTCTATGCTTAGAGATTAGGTATATAACTCATAATGTAAAGAATATCTGTTCAGATGCATGTGAAACCAGTGTTTCCTTTCTTGTCATTCCAACTTCCATTGGACACCAAGTTGGTAAACACTTTACAACATTTTTGATGACGAAAAGACTGGATGCGACCATTTGTTCCTATGTTTTTGTCTATCTTATTTTGCCACCCTGCTGAACAGATACTGTAAAGGCACCTCACTAACCCAATTATTTTTTTCTTGATCTAGCCTATCATTCAATATTGCTTGTCTTATTGATTCCATCAACTTATTCATGAAGAAAACGTTGTGAATGGTAACGAGTGTATAAGCCAGCAACTCTTTAGCTTTCAGTAGATGGTGTATATAGGCTCTTGAATGTTTTCTGCAAGTAAAGCACAAACAGTCATTTTCAATTGGGTTATCATCTAGTTCGAATCGTTGATTTCGCAAATTAATATGCTCTTTGCACTTTGAAGAAATAGAATCTCTATTTTTTACTTTAACAAGCGCGCCACCATGTCTTGCGAGGCGAGTTGGATGCACGCAATCAAATGTATCAACTCCAAGCTCTACTCCATGAAAAATGTCTACAATTCCACCAATACCAAGCAAATGAGTAGGCCTATCTTTTTTAAAATGTTCCATAGTAAAGGAAACTACATCATACATCTGCTCTTTACTCTGACCAAGCGATCCACCTATTGCTTGACCAAAAAACGGCAAATTGTTGATAAAATCACAACTTTCTCTACGTAAATCTTGATACACTCCACCTTGGCTAATTCCATACAGCGCCTGTTTGCCATCATTATTTTTTTCAAACTCATTTAAAGAACGTTCAGCCCATCTATGGCTCATGAGCATCGATTTCCTTGTGTACTCCTTGCTGACATGAAATGGAGTGCATTCATCCAAAACTAGGATTAAATCTGCACCTAATTTTTGTTGAATTTGTATAGATTTTTCAGGAGTTAAGCAATAAATTTTACCATTTATGTAAGAACGAAAAATTGCCCCATCTTCATTAATTTTGATCAGAGTTTTTTGTTTCTGTCTTACTCCCTTTATTTCTTCCGAAACTGATCCGTGTCCTAAACTAAATATCTGGTATCCACCAGAATCAGTGAGCATTGGCCCACTCCATCCCATCATCTTGTGCAAGCCACCAAGCTTTGCCACAGTATCCTTTCCCGGTTGGAGCATTAGGTGATAGGTGTTGGAAAGTATTATCTGAGTACCTGCTTCTCTGATTCTCTCGATATCTGCAGCTTTAATAGCAGCTTTGGTTGCACAAAATATAAATGCTGGTGTTTCTATACTTCCATTTGGAGTTTTAATTGTACCAACTCTTGCAGAACCTGATTGTTTAGCTATCTGAAATGCAAATTTCTCTTTCATCTATTTACTTGAAAGTTCTGCTATGATATTTTCCACTTTTTCAGGAGTGAGATTTTCATAAAAGTCATTATTGATCTGCACCACAGGGGCATTAACGCATGCACCAAGACATTCAACTTCCTTTAAAGTAAATAGATTATCTTTAGTAGTTTCACCGATATTGATTCCAAGCTTCTTTTTAAAGGTACTTAAAACTTCCTCGCTATTGCATAACCAGCAAGGAGTTGTTCTACAAACTTGTATTAGATATTTACCTACTGGCTTTAAATTATACATGGTATAAAAATTTACCACTTCATACACGCGAATATGTGGAATATGAAGCATGTCAGCAACGTAGCGCATGGCAGATTCAGGAACCCATCCGCATTGTTCTTGTACTAGATACAGTAAAGGCATAACAGCGCTTCCTTCTCTACCTTTAGGATACATCTCTATAGACTTTTTTGCTTTGCTAAGATTGTCTGGTGTAAAACTAAACTGCTCTTCTTTCTCTTTCATCTAATAAGGTTCATGTAAATCTCAACAAATTATACTTGAAGAGTTAACAATTGCAATTGTTGGTTTTTTGAGCTCTACAATATTATATCTGTAGAGTGGGTGCACTCAATTTGTGAATTCTTTACTGCTACTCATTTTCCATATTTCGCTTTGCAGATTATAAAGGTATTAATTTCTTAATTTTAGTTAAAATTTTCATTGATATTAACATGCAGAAATAATCATAATAGCATTTATTAAGATTTTAAATATAATTATGCCTATATTAAGTAGATTATTTGGAGTTAATACAACTATACTGAAAGTTAAAGAAGCGATAGGTTTTAATCCAAAAAACGTAGGGTTGATTGAAGGAAATGGAGTTACTTATGGACTCAGCTATCAAGATAACGGCAATGGAAGCAGTAGAGTAAAGTTACTTATTAGCTCACTATATCAATCAAAAACATACGAGTGTGATACAGGTGTTAACGTAGCAAATGAATTTAAGGGCCAATTATCTCCCACACTAATAGAAAATTCAGCTGAAGTAGATAAAGTTGGAGTTATCTTTCCTACAGAAGAAATTAACAAAAAAGAAAAGTGCATCAAAGGCTTAACATTCAACACTTACGAAATCAAGCATTCAACTAATGTTCCCTTAGTTGAATACGTAGGAAAAGTAAAATTGTACAAGAACATTGATATAAATAATCTTGCAAATGAAGACAATAGTTACCAAATCCCATTATTAGGAGTGCAAATAGGAGACATTGCAGAGTTGTTTAATTGTGGAGTAGGTAAGAGAAGTAATAAATTTGCACAAAGTGCTCTCAAGCAAAGCAATTGTATCGTATATCTTATTGCGCAAAATGTTCTGTTTTATATATAACCAAAGCCTCTCAACTGGATTAAGCTCAGGTGAGTACGGCGGTAGGTATATAATTTCAATATTTTTAGGTACCTTTAAATTTTTTGACTTATGCCAACTAGCACAATCCATAACCAGAAAAGCCTCTTGTGTTTCCAAATATTGCGACATCTGCTCAAGAAATACATTCATACAATCAGTATTGACATTTGGTGCAAGTAAGCTAGAGCTCTCTCCATTTCTAGGATTAACCGCACTATATAGATAGAAATTTTGCCTACCTGATTTTATCTTAATCTGTGTTCTAATCCCCTTTTTAAACCACCCACGTCCAATTTTCGAATGTGTGCCAAACCGCGATTCATCAAAGAAAAACAGCTCTTTTTCAGGATGCTTGCTAATAACTTCATTGAGGTTTTTTTTTGAATTCTTTTTGTCTGTCTTTATCTTGTCCATTATGAACTGGTCTTGGTGTGATATATGAGAATTTCATCTTTTGCATATAGCGATGTACTGTAGATTTGCTGATATTTAAGCCGAACTTTTTCTCTATTCTTATTCTCATTTCTTTAATAGTAATATTAGGATTTTCTTCTATCCACGCTTCAACTTGTTGTAGTTGACTTTGATTCAATCTAGTTTTTCTACGGCGTTGGAAAGGAACAAATAGTTTGTCTTCTCTTCCAAATTTTAAGTGCTTTATCCATGAAGTTACTGCGTTCCTTGAAATGCAGCATACTTTTGCTACAGCTGTTATACCGTGCTTTTTTGCTGCAATTATAGCATTCAGTTTTTTTGCAACATATGCATTATTTCTTACTTCCTTCAGCATTTTTCTTGCTGATTCCACTACTTTTTCATCCAAAAATTTTGATTTTAATGCCATTTAAACCTCAACTACTTCACTTATTTCAGTATGGCTTTTTTTCCATTATTGTCTATCTGCCCTCTGTGTAATGGGAATTGGTATTAGAATTAAAAGTAGATGGAAAGTTCAGAGCTTTACCTGGAAAAGCAGGTATTATAGAAAGAAAATTATTCAAATTTGACAATCCAGGGCAATTAGTACTAGATGAAAATACGATACTTTATTCGCAAGTGAGAAAAAATAGTATTGAAAATCAAGAGGTAAGAACAAATATTTTTAAGTTCGATATGGCCAAAGTGGTTGAGGATCTAAAAAGTGGAAAGAAAGATGAATGTTTGCTTAGTAAGAGATGTCAGATAGATAATAAAGCACTATCTCTTTCCAGAGAATATGAAATAAGCTTTTTACAGTATGTGAAACAAACTGAAGGCGATGATCAGGTTGCTTTTCTTGCAAAAAAACAATCTTCTAATACGCAAGAATTGCATTTAGTAAGCCTTGCTAAGAAAGGACCAAAATCAAATTTTACTGTTTTTGAATGTGAAGATCCTATAGAACAATTGTACGTTAAAGACAATGGCCAAGGAGGTTTTATCGTCACTGCGGTAAGTGGAGAGAGTATTATAACTTTTAATAGAGAGAGCTCTGGAAAATCTTCTGAAGCAACGATAATACCGACAAGCAGTATCAAAGCTCTCAGTGATTTTGTTAATATCATTAACGGCCAATTGATGCCTAGTATTATTTCCAGCAGTACTGTGGCTCCTATAACTGTTACAGAGACGGTTGTGACTTCTAAGAAAACGACGACTGCTGCAATTACTAGCACAACAGAAACCGACACTGTAAAGACTACCAAATTAACAACAGAAGCATCAACTATCATTGTACCAACTTCCACAATGAGTAAATCTTCAACAGAGTCAACAACTCAGGCAAGTACAGTAACAGTGGGGCCAACAACAGTAGTATCAACTACCACTGCACCTACTTCTACAACGAGTAAGCCTTCAACAGAGTCAACAATTCAAACAAGTACAGTAACAGTGGGGCCAACAACAGTAGCAAAAACAACTTCTACTTCACAAACGACCATGGTTGCTAAAACGTCAACTAGTGTACCTTCGGAAACTGAGACAAGTACTGTAAAATCTACAGCAGCGACTGTTATATCAACTTTTACAGCAAGTAGTACTACGATGAGTAAGCCTTTAACAGAATTAACAACTAAAATAAGTACGGCATCAGAATCAACAACATTAGCTGAAACTATTGCGACCTCACAAGCGACTATGATTACTACAATGCCAACTAATGTGCCAACAACAAACTCAGAGGCAACTATACAAACAGTGTCCACTATATCAAATACTGGAACAAAGGTAACAATTCCTCTGTTCACTACAACTTTACTTCCTCAAACTACTCCTTTACCACAGCCCAATCAGCTTGCTATAGAGTCTAATAGGGCAGGAATGATAGGTGGGTCTTTGGTTGGAGCGATAATAAGTATTGCTGGAATTATAGGATTCATAGCATACAAATATGTTAAGGGTCGTAATGCTGCTCCTGTGTTAGAACTAACTAATTTCAATGATAGAAGGCGATCATCTTCAAGTGGCAATAGCGATGAAGAAATTTTTATTGCTAATAACAGAATGAGACATATATCTATGCGAACTATGGATCAATCTGAAACAGTGCTAAACAGTATATCGGTGGAGAGTAGTAGTCGGTCAAGAAGTAGCTCATCGTCTTCAAGCGGTGGACCAGGGTCTTGACTGACTGAGCTAGAATCTAAAAGTGAAAAAAGCTTATCTTGGGATAGCGATGATGTGTACCGGAATATCACCTTTAGCTATTTGTCTGAATGTTTTTAGTATGTAGACTGTTAGGAAAATTTCTTTTGCTTTTGTGATTTTAATGTTAAAGTATAATCCCTAGGTGCAATAAGTAGCTGCTGTTGTGTGATAAACACAGCAGAGGAAAGTCCGAGCTCCAAGAAAAGGTAGTGACGGGTAACGCCCGCCGGAGGTAACTCCAGTTATAGGGCTACAGAAAATTACCGCCTAAATATTATTAGGCAAGGGTGAAAAGGTGTGGTAAGAGCACACCATAACAATGGCAACATTGGTAGTCAAGTAACCAACACTAGGAGCAAGATTAAATAGAAGTAGATTTTATGTTTTTCTCATATCTACTCGGGTAAATCGCATGAAGTAAATGGTAACATTTACTCCAGATAAATAGCTACATAAACAGAACTCGGCTTATATTTCACCTAGGCAATGCATGAATGTCAACCATACTATGTAAATGTATCAAACATTTCACATACCCTGTATGCTCAATTTGACCACCTATATTCCTTTTACTTCTAGGCTTATCTCTTTTTGTATTTCCTTTTGAACTTAACAAAGCTTTTCCTTTAACTCATCACCCTCTATCTCTAAAACCTTATTTTCTTACCTATAACTTTTTAGCTCCGCTTCCAACTTTTCTATCTTTTGTTGCAAATCTTTGTAAAGTTCTAAAAGACTGACCACGTTACCTCACTTTTAGGATTAGTTTTTATCTTACTAAATCTACCTTTTCGCTTCTTCAATCAACAAGTAAATAAAGCATTTCATGCGCTGTCCTTCACTTGTTCTGCTTGATAGTCACTACTGCTTTCGCTTATATTAGCACTAGAGTATTCTTCATCGTCAACATACTCTTTTAGAACATATCCTCTACCCCAAACGGTTTCTATGTGGCTTATTCCATCATTTGCACTTTCAAGTTTTTTACGTAATTTACACATAAAAACATCAACTATTTTGTTGTCTGAAGGTTCGTCCAAGCCATTGTAAAGATGGTTTAAAAAACATTTCTTTTGTCAACACTGCTCCTTTACGCAATGCAATGCCAGCAATTCTATCATGGAATACTCTTTGTTAGTAAGGTGAACTGTTTTGCCTTTTACCTCAACAATCCTGTGATCAAAATTGATATTCATATTACCAATCTTTATCACTGATTCGGGATGACCTTTAGTACGTCGGACTATGGCCTTAATTCGAGCTAATAATTCGCTCTTGTGAAATGGCTTGGTTAAGTAATCGTCGGCACCATACCCAAGTCCTTTAGCTTTATGGTTGGCAGCGGAGATACACGAAAGTATTAAAACAGGAACTTTGATTTTTGCACTTCTTAATCTTAACAGTATATCATATCCATCAATATCACCAGGCAGGTGTATATCTAGAATAACTAGATCGTAACAGTCTCCACCCGAGGAAACCATATTATTGTTATAATCTTGTGCAGAAGTAACAACGTCGCAAAAATGTCCATCAGAAGTTAAGGCATTAACTACAGTCCTTGCACTTACTTGATCATCTTCAATTAATAATATACGCATATTTTACACCCCATAAATAATTTATAATTTTAGTAATATATATAACCAAGGAAAGTAACAAATCAAATTTTTATTAATGAATAATAGAAATTACACTTATTAATTAATAGTTAATGTGTCGTTCCAAAATTATACAAATAGATCTAAAATACAATAGATATACTATAATAATACTATTTTTAGTAAATATTGAATAGAAGCTATTTTTATTAAAAGAATACTTAGGTTAATAGATATTTAAACTATTTTATACTTTTATGTTATATTTTTAATTTACTTATTCTACAGTTTTAAATTATAAGTAATACTTTCAGGAATATTGAGTGGTAATATCAGTTTTAGGTGCTGGCGCATGGGGTACAGCAATTGCGATTTCATTAAGTAGTAAGAAAAATGTAATTTTGTGGACTCGCAATAAGGCCATGTTTGAATCAATTAAAGAGAAAAGAGAAAGTGACAAGCTACCTGATTGTCCAATTTCTGATAATGTATCAGTAAAATTAGCTATTGAAGATGCAGTTAATGCTTCAGTAATAATTCTAGCTGTTCCCACTCAGTCTCTAAGGGAGATATGTCATCAATTGAATGATTGTAACCTAAAAAAAAATGTAGCAATAATTTTGGCTTGTAAGGGAATAGAAAAATCTACATTAAAATTACCTAGTGAAGTAGTCAATGAAGTTTTACCTAATAATCCTCTTGCTGTTTTTTCTGGTCCTAGCTTTGCTATAGAAGTTGCAAGAAAATTACCATATTCGATGGTTCTTGCATGTCAAAATGAAGTATTAGGTTCAAAATTAGTATCAGAGCTACAGCAAGAAAATATTAAATTGTACCTTAGTAGCGATGTTATAGGAATACAGGTTTGTGCAGCGTTAAAGAATGTTTTTGCTATAGCATGTGGGGTTGTTCTAGGTAGGTTTGGGTTTAATGCTCATGCAGCATTAATTACGAAAAGTATGAGTGAAATTAAGGCTTTATACTCAGCAAAAGTTGGTGACGGCAATGTAGATATAAATACACTACTTGGACCAGCATGCTTAGGCGATTTGGTTGTGACATGCACATCATTAAATTCAAGAAATCTATCTTTTGGATCTAAAGTAGCTAATAGTAATGGTTCTAGTGCTCAGCAGATTTTATCAGAAGGTAAGTCGGTAATTGAAGGTTTTAACACTGCTAAGTCTGCATTTGATTTAGCAGAAAAGCTAAAGATAAAAATGCCCATATGTGAAGCGATCTATAGATTGCTATATGAAAATACTTCTGTAGAAGATACTATTTCTGTTCTTGTAAATTAGTTTTATATTTCGGTATATTGTGAAATTTTTATATAAATTAATATCAACATGGTGGCTATCTGGCACGGTAAAAAACATGCCAGGTACTATAGGCAGCTTGGCTGCTTACCCAATTGTTCCTATATTACTCAATGACAGAATTTTAGGTACAGCAATTATTTTTTTTTTATTCTTAGTTGGATTATGGTCTACAGGCAATTATATACAACATTACAAAGCTCCGCATGATCCAAAAGAGGTAGTAATTGATGAAGTAGTTGGTCAATTGCTGACAGTACTTCTAGTTTCAATATTATTAGAACAAGAAATGAATAGCTCTGTATTGTTGGTGTGCTTTTTCTCCTTTAGGTTTTTTGATATAATAAAAGTGTGGCCTATAAATTTGATTGATAAAAATACAAAAGGTCCTTTAGGTATTATGCTAGATGATGTTGTAGCTGCAATTTTAGCCTTTGTTTTTATAGGAGCCTTTTATTGTTTATTGTTGGTTTATGCAGAATAAAAAAATTTGTTATTCAAGCTTAATTATTCAGAACCTAAAGGATTATATACTTTATGCAACGAATTTGTCCAAGTGGGAAATACATGACGAATTTGATAATGTTATATTTACAGTAAATGGTACCAGAGAATCGTTATTTAATTTTGTGTTTTGTGAAGATCAATGTACTGAGCTTTCCATATACAGAACTCTAAATTATCTCAAAGCACGAAATATAGAAGCAACATGGATAATAAGTCCACGTATAAAAATAGGGGGTATTTTAGAAAAATGCGAAATAAAACACGTTAGCACACCAAAAAAAGTTTTACTCAATATAAAAGATTATTTTTTGCCTGATGATGCTGTTCCAAATTTGAAGTTCAATGTTGTAAATAGTAGTGAGCTCTTAGAGCAATTAGATTTACACACTTCTAAAATTTTTTATCATAGAATTAGTATTGTTAGCACATTTTTTCGCCAATTATCGAATTATGATGATAAGAGCTCAAGGTTAAGATTTTTTCTTGTAATGCTAAATAACGAAATTGTTGGAACATGCGGTCTTTATATTCAAGACAGCATAGCTGGTTTTTATAGTGATGGAGTTTTACCAATTTACAGGGGTCGTGGAATAGGAACTCAAATGGTTCTAGAAAGAATAAAGATAGCTAGGCAATTTGAATGCAAATACATAGTAGCACATTGCATGAAACCTTCTGTAAACCTTTATAAAAGATTAGGCTTTAGGGTATTGGGCAATCTTCACTTATATACCTCTTCAGTACAATCTCTTTGCTGAGAGGTTATAAATTTTTATATTTGTTTTAGAATGCTATGTTTTTTTTGTATGAAATAGTTTTACTACTAATTCTAGTATTCTTCTTCTTTTTCTCATATTCTAAATTAAAAATTAGTAATAAAATTAAGGACTTACAACATCAAAATGTTATCATAAATAATTTAATAGATACTGTAAATGATGGATTTTATATTTGGGACGCAAAAAAACGTATAGAAAAATTTTCTCCCAATTTACTAATTTTGCTTAATACTGTTTTTTATTCATTTAATGAGTTTGTAAATTTTTTTGAGCAATCAGAAAGCTTAATTAAAAGTTTTGCTGAGGCAAAGGAAATAAATAAATCTTTTACTCTAGATTTAAAGTCAAAAGACAGTGAGGTTTATTGCACATGTTATGGTAAAAGCATAATAGATTATTCTAATAATGTGATTGGTGTGTTGTTGTGGATAAGGAATATCTCCGATTATAAGATAAAAGCTAATGAACTTGAGTTAGAAAATAGTAAGCTTATGCGAGAATTGGAGAACTATAAAAAAATTTTTGACTCTTTACCATTTCCAATACTGAAGCACAATAAGAATAAAAAAGTAAGGTTTTATAACTTATTCTATGATAAATATATAGGCAGCTCTAAAAAATTTACTGTTGCGAGTGGCTCCTATAACGTAAAACCAGGAGAGTGTGTAATAACTTACAAGAACGAACCTAAGGTTTTTAATTTTGTTGAAGTTCCAATGCAAAATTCTAATAGCATAGTAATGTATGGAAAAGATATTAGTGATGAAAAAAAATTACATACTGAGCTAAGCAATTGTTTAGCTGCACAAGAAAGTTTGCTTGAGAAACTATCGATTGCTGTAGCGATATATAGTAAGAATCAAAAGCTAAAATTTTATAATAATGCTTTTATAAAAACTTTTCAGTTTGATCCAAAATTTTTGGAGTCTTATCCAACTTATCACGAGATTATGCTTCACCTATTTGAATCTAAAAAGCTTTTAGGAAAAAATGATTTTCAAACTATTAATAATCAAAGACATGAGTTGTTCAAAAGATTACTGGAATCATATGGTGAAACAATACATTTCATGGACGGAAGAACGTTTAGAGTATTAACAATACCCTATGCTTCAGAGGGTCTACTATTTTCTTACGAAGAGTGCAAGAAATAACACTCAAATTCCTCCTCTCTCTACCATAAGCTGTTTTACTTTCGCTATCGCTTTTGCTGGGTTAAGACCTTTCGGGCAGGTTTTTGTACAATTCATTATCGTATGACAACGATACAACTTAAATGGGTCGTTTAAAGAAGCAAGTCTTTCTTCTTTCTTATTATCACGACTGTCAGCAATCCATCTATAAGCTTGCAGTAATATCGCTGGCCCTAAAAATTTATCACCATTCCACCAATAGCTTGGGCAACCAGTCGAACAGCAAGCACATAGTATACAATCAGACAGACCATCCAATTTTTTTCTATCTTCAGGAGATTGAAAGTATTCTTTATTTTGTAAGGCAGATTTATCTGTTTGTAACCAAGGTTTAATCGATTTGTATTGCTCATAAAATTGGCTTAGATCTGGAACTAGATCCTTTACTATATACATATGAGGTAGTGGATATATTTTTACTTCACCTTTTATATCATGTATAGATTTAGTGCATGCGAGAGTGTTGGTACCATCAATATTCATTGCACAAGATCCGCATATTCCTTCTCTGCAAGAGCGTCTAAAAGTTAAGGTTGAATCTATTTCATCCTTTATTTTTATTAATGCATCAAGTACCATAGGGCCACAATTATCCATATCGATAAAAAATGTGTCTATTCTTGGATTTTTATCATCATCAGCAGACCAACGATAAATTTGAAATCTTCTAATATTTTTTGCTCCAGTAGGAGTAGGATAAACCTTGCCCTTTTTATTAACTTTAGAATTTTTTGGTAAAGAAAACTGAACCATATTGCTTACCTTTTACAGCTAAAACCCCTTTTTTGTAAATAACATATTTTGGTATTATCTACCATACTTTTCCTTTTCAAATTCAAGCAAAGCTAAAATCTTGCTCTCTAAACTTTTCATTATAATTTCTTCATCTTCTTTTTGATGATCATAGCCAAGTAAATGCAGCAATCCATGAACTAACATGTGTGCAGTGTGAGTGAGGATAGATATACAGTACTCATGAGACTCTCTTTCTATTGTATCTACTGCAATTGCTATGTCTCCTAGATCACATTCACTAGATAACTGTTCGCATGGAAATGATAGTACATTAGTTGGCTTATCTATTTCTCTAAACTTAAGATTAAGTTGATGTAGCAAGTTATCATCAGCGAGAGCTATTGATATATTTGGTTTATAATGATCTATTTTTAATTCTTTTAGAGAAGCATTAATAATATTTAATACAAAACTCTGTGGGTCCTTCGTAATACTATGCCACCTCTTATCAAGAATGCTCACTTCTAACATTCGCTCATCCTTATTATTTCATTCCACTCAGTCTCTAAAACCGGAGAAACTGATAAACGTGATTGTTTTAATATAACCATATTTTTTAAAAGTGGGTTTTGTTTTATACTACTTAACGTGACTTGATTATTTAAAGGTTTTAAAAGCTTTACATTCACTAGTCCAAATTTGGAATTATAAACATGATAATACTCCTTTAATACTTCAACTATTCCAAGTATAACTCTCTCTTTACCTGTATGATAAAAAAATGCAAGATCGCCTAATTTCATAGCTCTCATGTAATTTTGAGCTTGATAATTGCATACACCATTCCACTGCGTCACCTGCTCCTTTTCCATTTTTTGCCATGAGTATTCGCTTGGTTCTGACTTTAGTAGCCAAAATTGCATTATTTTTTTCTTCTTAAATAAGCTGGTATATCATAAACATTGCTGCCCCACTTAACTCTTTCATTTGTTTGCTCAGTTGAAGCATATTCTTTTGTTTCTGATATTGGAATTTGATTATAAGGCCATTTAAAATTTTTTTCCTCTGCTGGGATCTTGTTTTGATTAACAGATGAATTGTTGTTACAGCTATCAATGCCAGTTGCAAGAACAGAAACTCTAACTCTTCCCTCCATCGCCTGATCAAAAGTAGCACCAAATATTATATTTGCATTTTCATCCACTTCTTCACGTACTCTATTGGCTGCAGCATCAACTTCAAATAAAGTCATATCTCCACCACCAGTAATATTAATCAATATTCCTTGTGCACCTTTCATTGATACATTATCAAGTAATGGATTAGATATCGCAGCCTCTGCAGCACTAATTGCCCTATCTTCTCCTTCTGCCTCTCCAGTACCAATCATTGCTTTACCCATCTCACTCATTACTGTTTCTATATCGGCAAAATCAAGATTAATCAGTCCTGGCATGATCATCAAATCAGTTACTCCTCTTATGCCAATATGCAGAACATTATCGGCGAGTTGAAATGCGTCAGCAAATGTAGTTTTCTCGTTAGCAATTCTAAATAAATTTTGATTGGGAATGACAATAAGTGTATCTACGTATTTTTGCAACTCTTCAAGTCCAAGCTCTGCAATGCGCATACGCCGCACACCTTCAAAACCGAACGGCTTAGTTACAACTCCAACAGTCAGTATCTTTTTTTCTTTTGCTCCTTTATCTTTAACTACCGCTCTTGCTTCTCTGGCTGCTTTTGCAATTACCGGTGCAGCACCTGTTCCAGTACCACCACCCATCCCTGCTGTGATAAAGAGCATATGGCTATCTTTTATATGCTCCATAATCTCATCGATTGATTCTTCTGCTGCACCTTTACCGACATCAGGCAAAGCGCCGGCACCAAGACCCTTAGTTAAGTTAATACCAAGCTGAATTTTTTTATCGCATAATGACTTCTCTAACGCTTGAGCGTCGGTATTTGCTACAACAAAATTTACCCCTTGCAAATTGGATTGGATCATGTTGTTTACAGCATTTCCGCCAGCACCACCCACTCCCACAACGGTAATCCTTGGGTGCAATATGGGTAATTCTGGTAAACTAAGGTCAATTGACATTTAAATTACTCAAATATTAGTGAATTCACTTGATAACAAGTTACTGCTT
Organism: Nephotettix cincticeps; assembly: GCA_023375725.1. Classification (NCBI taxonomy): domain Eukaryota; kingdom Metazoa; phylum Arthropoda; class Insecta; order Hemiptera; family Cicadellidae; genus Nephotettix; species Nephotettix cincticeps. The sequence goes on from JAGISJ010000070.1 coordinate 46,854, forward strand.
TTTTAACAATATGCAAACATTTTTCATTTTGACATATGCAAATAGTAAACAAGATTTACTTATTCTTAACATTAATAGATGTAATGATTATAGGGTTTTAAATAACACTACTTGGAATGCAAAAAAAATTGTAAAAAAGGGATAGAAACCTATCCCTTTAACTTTGTTGAAACTGCTTTATTGTGTTGGTGTTGGTGCTTGTACCAATCCAACTGCTTCCGCAACTCCATACAATACTGATGATGGATCTTTACCATTAGCAAGTGTTAGCTTACCATTACCATTATCAACTTTAGGCTTATTATCTTCTTTTTCACAAGCATTAAGTACTGCTTCTTTGACTCCCTCAATTTGAACTGCCTTATTACTGTTCTTATATGCAAGCACAGGTGCAGTTATTAAAGCTGCTACTGCAGCAAGAACTACCAAACTAGCAATGAGTGGATGAGCAACTGCAAATGCAGATATTGCAGTAATAGCAGGACTAACAAGTGTTGCAGCTTTTGTTCCAACTGTACCAACAAAAGTTGCATAAGCTGGACTTAAGAAATAAGCAGCTGTAAGTGAAGTTACTAGTGCAATTGCTGCAAAAGTAGCAGCTGTTTTATATGGATTTTCTTTTACAAAATCACGACCCTTACCATAAACGTCTTTAGCTTTACTTTTGATTTTTTCTACTATCGCCATAACTATACTCCTAAAATATTAAAATTTCACTAAGGGTAGTATGTGGCAAAAAAGAGTTACCTGTCAAGTAAATTAATTTATTTATACATTCTTATTCTGTAATTCAGCGCTTCTGCAATGTGTGCTTTCTTTACCTCTTCACTTTTTACAAGATCTGCAATGGTTCTTGCGACTCTTAATACGCGTGTGTAGCCTCGATTAGAAATATAATTTTCTTTCAATACGTATTTTAGAAATTCTAACCCTTCCTGATCTGGTTCAGTGAATTTATTTAATGCTTCACCACTGACTTCTGCATTGCAACGAATATTAAATTTACTATAACGCTCAGTTTGAATTTTTCTCGCTGCTATCACCCTTCCTCTTATAACCTCGGTACTTTCTCCCTCCACAGAGATTTCAGGAGAAAGTATGCTAACGTTTGGCATTTCAATGCATATGTCTATTCTATCAAGCAATGGTCCTGATATTTTGTTTTTGTAATCTGTGCCACACTTTGGAGCTTTGTTGCACGATCTACTTGCATCACCTAAATAACCGCACCTGCAGGGATTCATTGCAGCTATAAGTTGAAAATTAGCTGGATAAGTAATGTGAGCATTTGCACGTGCGATAGTAACTTTTCTATCTTCAAGTGGTTGGCGTAGAGAATCAAGCACAAGCCTTGGAAATTCAGGTAGCTCATCAAGAAATAACACACCATTGTGAGACCTCTTGCATAACTATATTAAAGGTTACAATATACCAAGGGTAAAATAGTAGGTATAATGAGATTTGAAAAAATAAGCAGGTTGGGAAATGAGGAGTTTCGTCGGCTAACAGGAATAAAACATAGTACATTCAAAAGAATGAAAGAAATTCTAATAGAGGAAGAAGTTAAGAAAAAAGCCAAAGGAGGTAAACCAAATAAACAGTGTATGGGGGATCGTCTACTGATGTGCTGGAATATTTGCGCGAGTACCGTACATATTTTCATATCGCAAAGAGTTATGGAATTAGCGAAAGCACCTGTTGCCGAAATATCAAGTGGATTGAGAATACTTTAATAAAACACCAGGATTTTGCTCTACCAGGGCGAAAAGAGCTCCAAAGAAGTGATGTACAATACGAAATTATAGTTATGGACAGCACAGAAACAGCGATAGAGAGGCCAAAAAAAAGCAAAAGAGATTTTATTCTGGAAAGAAAAAGCGGCACACAATAAAAACACAGGTAATTATGGGAAAAGAGAACAAAAAAATCATATGTACAGAGTTTTCGAATGGCAGAAAACATGATTTTAGGATGTTTAAGGAGTCGAAAGTGCATATTTTATCAGAAATGAAGGTGCTAGCAGATGCAGGGTACAGAGGTTTACAAAAAATTCATAAAAACGTTGAGTTGCCATATAGAAAAACGAAAAAGAACCCACTAACAAAAGAGCAAAGAGAAGAAAATCAAAAGTTTATGAGTAAGAGAACAGTGGTTGAAAATGTGATAGGATTGCTCAAAAGATTCAAAATTATAGCGGATAGATATAGAAATCGAAGGAAACGTTTCGGTCTGAGGTTTAATCTTATTTCTGGAATTTACAATTTGGAGTTGTCTATATGAGTTATGCAAGAGGTCTGTGGCAGGTTGTGTTTCCTCTTTCTTACTATCTTCAAGACTAAGCTGCTGTAGAGCATCATGTAAAATTCCACCTTCAGCAATGGATTCTTTCCACTCTTCATCCTCCATAAGTGCTTTTGCGAACTCTCTTCTTTTTTCTTGCACTTCTTCTGGCTTAGGCTTGTACTTTGATAACTCTCTGTCAATTTCATCAAATGATTTATCCTCGTCGAGCATTTTCGTAATCCTATGAGCATTTTCTAAAGCAAATACTCCACAATTACAGCCATCTTTTTGCTGATCAACCGCAGAACTCTTTATGCTATCATTTCCTATCTCTAAGGTTTCCTGCAATATGCCCACTATATAACTAGTATCAATTGGCTTACTAACTAACTTATTTCTATCTTCTCTTGCATGACCTAATGTTTTTTCAACATCATCTTTTTTCTCTTTAAGGCTAGCATTATCTGGATTATTTTCTCTTTCCCGTATTAAACTTCCCACCTCATTACTTAAGGGTACTAGACACTTCTCAGCAATCTCATTAGCAAGACTTATATCGTCTTTTACCTTTCCTTCAACCTCATTTGGTAATAAATTACCAAATGAGTCACAATAATAAGCTCTAAATTGTCTGTTACCATTACATGTGACTATCAGTGTTACCCAATGATTTCCTCCTAAATTAATAATCGAGGCAAAGATTTTTTTTGTGTTCCCTTGTTCTATTTTATACTCTTTCAGTTTTGAGTTTAAAGTACTCACATCACCAGGAATACAAAAAAGTACATTGCCACTTGAATTTTCTGAATAGTTATATACAGCTCTTGCAATATGAGAAATATCATGTTCTTGTAGCCAGTAATAGTAATTTTCTCTATTTGTCTGATGCATAAGAGTTTGTAAATCTTCATGAAACTCCTTGCCACCCAAACCACTATCTCCTGAAGCATTAGAATTTCTACGACTATTTTTACTTGAGGCAGGTTCACTTCCTGGTACAATACCACTATCTGTAGATGGAGAATAGGAATTTCTACGTACCCTCTTATCCGAATCATTTGTTTGTCTTGATATAGTATCTAGTCCACTATCCAGTGATTTACTTCTTGTGAATTTTTGCTCTTTTGG
>JAGISJ010000071.1:0-13153 GCA_023375725.1 Nephotettix cincticeps
CGTCCGAAGTCTACCGGCGACGCCGGAGCGTTCTCTGACCGCGGTCAGGGGCGGCGCGATACGGAAAGACCTCAGACGAGAGAGATCTCGGCGTTGTCGATGAAGCGGTGACCCGCGACGCTCGCAGCGATCAGGGCGAGGGCGACACCGCGGTGTCCCTCGTCCACCGGGAGGAAGGTGGCCGGGTCGACGACGTTGAGGTACTCGAGCGAGATCCGCTCCTCGCCCATGAGCGAGGACTGGGCGGCGGCGATGCACGCGTCGACGCCCCGGTCGGCGTTGGACGCGGCGGCTTCGAGCGCGGCGGGAAGTTTGGCGGCGGCGGCGAGATCGCGGGGCTCCAGCATCCCGATCCGCGTCGAGACCGGGAGCCCGTCGTCGCGGCGGACGGTCTCGACGGCGTCGACCTCGACCCCGAAGAACAGATCCCGCACCATACGGCGCACGAGGAAGACGCGCTGGCGATCGCGCAGCCCGTAGATCGCGACGTCGGGTCGCACGAGGTTGAGGAGCGCCGCCTCGACGGTCAGCAGCCCGTCGAAGTAGAACGGCCTCGTGCGACCCTCGTAGCGCAGGCCCAGGTCGCCGGCGCTCACCCGCGTCGTGGCGAACCCCGCGGGGAGCAGCTCGCTCTCCTCGGGCGCGAAGACCACGTCGACCCCGAGCGAGTCGAGCAGCTGCTCGTCCGCCTCCGGCGTACGCGGGTAGGCGTTCTTCTCCTCCGTCGTGCGAAAGCGCAGCGGGTTCACGAAGATCGACACGACGACGACGTCGGCGTCCTCTCGGGCGCGGTGCACGAGGTCGATGTGCCCGTCATGAAGCGAGCCGATGGTGGAGATGAGCGCGACCCGCGGAGGGGTCGCGGCTGATTCGCGCAGCTCGCTGAGGCGAGCACGGAGGTCGGCGACGGTGCGGATCATCCGTCGATCGTATCGGCGCGCGGACGGTCCGCCGTGACGTCCGCCGGATCGACCGTCCCCGCGTCGGCGAGCGCGTGATCGACGGTGGAGTGCACGAGCGACGTGAGGTAGGAGCCGGGGTTGTCCACCCCGGCGTCGCGCAGGAGTGCGGCCGCCTGCCGCACGATCGATCGCGAGAACTCGGTCGCCGTGGCGATGGCCTCCGCGTACGCCGGTCGCGCGCTCTCGACCACGACGACCGGCTCGCACCCGAGCTCGACGGCGAGGGCCTGGGCGATCGGCAGCACCGGACCCGGAGCGGTGACCGCGGCGTAGCTGTGCGGAGTTGGCGAAGATCCATCGAGGTTCCGGTGAACGTCATGGCGGGGTGCACGGCGAGAGGGATCGCGCCGCACGCCAGCGCGGGGGCGAGAACGTCCGTGCCGTACGCCGGGTCGGTGTGCAGCACGAGCTGTCCGGGCTGCCACGCCGCGACGTCGGCGAGACCCTTGACCAACGCGGGAAGCTCGTCGTGCGGCACGGCGACCACCACGAGCTCGCTGCGCCGGGCCACCTCCACCGCATCGAGCACCGGGAGGCCCGGGGGCAGCGCCTCGGCCCGCTCGTCGTCCGAGCCGCGGGTGACCCCGGTCAGGGCGTGGCCCGCCCCGGCGAGCGCCGCCGCGATCACCGGGCCCACCCGGCCCGCGCCGATCACCCCGACACCCAGTCGTCCCTCACGCGTCATGCGCGACCTCCTCCGTCGTGCTCCCACTCTCTCGCAGCATCCGGCCGTGTTCCGCCGCCGCATCCGCCGCCTTGTCGTCGCTCCCCGCCCATCGGTGGGTCCGGTCCGCTCCCGCCGCGCGCACCGCGGCCGCTTCGGCCTCCGCGAACAGGCCGAGCGCGGCATCCCGATCCAGGGCGCCGATTCGCCCGGACACGCGGCCGTTGATGGTGTGCACCCGCACCACCGCCACCCGCAGGGCGCGCTCGAGAGGGCCCTGGTGCACGGCCAGGCTCTGGGCGCGGGCCAGGGGGAAGAACGCCGAGTCGACGCCACACGAACCCGCGTCGCAGCAGCAGCGCGTCGGGGTCAGCACGAAGCCGTTGCGGCGCCAGGAGAGCGGGCGCAGCAGGCGCGCGCGCCGCGGTGTCACGGTGTACGGGTCGTGCTCCTGCGGACCGAGCAGACCGTCGGCGAGCACCTGCTGCCACTCCCGCGCGGGCAGCCCCGGGAGGAGGAGCCGCATCACCCTCTCCACGTCCGCGCGTGTTCCGACCGGCAGGACGGTGGTCAGCTGATCCTGACTGGCATCGGAGGTGCCGCGCCCCGAGAGACGGTTGACGGTGATCGTCCACCACCCGCAGCCGCGCCACAGCAGCGGCTGGGAGACCTCCACCGCGTGGACGCGGCCGGGTGGGACGATCTCGGTGACCGTGGTGAACAGCCCGAAGGTGATGCGCACCCCCGTCGGGCGTCGGTGCGATGGAGTAGCGCAGCGCCCGGGTCAGCCCCGCAGCCAGAACGCGCCGAAGCCGAGCACCGCCGGCGCCACGGCCGAACAGCAGCAGCGGCGTCGAGCGCACGGCGCCGAACACGATCGCCCCGATCAGCACGAGCAGCGCGAGGGTCGTGCCGCTGAGCACGCGCGACGCGATCAACCGGCCGATGGGGATGTCGACCACCGAGTCGGGCTCAGCGACCGGCTGCTCTGCGCCGACGATCAGCCCCGTCAGTCCCCCGCCCACCGCCGACGCCGCCATCGCCGAGGTGCGCGATACGCGCGGGCCTCCCGGCCGGGTGGTCGCGCGCGCGAGCCGTGCGCCGGAGGCAAGTCTCAGGATGTCGGCGCGCACCGCTTCGGCGTGCGCGGTCGAGAGATATTCCAATCGCACGTTCGCGTCGGAGCCCGCACCCACGACCTCGAGCTTGGCCATGCCGAGCAGTCGCGCGACCATCGGCCGGGTGAGGTTCACGCCCTGCACGCGGTCCAGCGGCGCTCGGCGCTGGGTGCGGAAGACCACCCCCGAGCGCACCTCGACGTCGTCGTCGGTGATGCGGAAGAGGTGGAACCGCCACGACACGGAGAAGAGCACGATGAGCAGCACCGCGACCACGAGCACGCCGGCCAGCACGAGAAGGACGAGGTTGTGGCTGAGCACGTAGTCCACGGGATCGGGCGGGACGCGGCCGTCGGGGGAGGTCGGGCAGGTCGGGCTCGAGCCAGGGCAGGAAGATGTCGACGAGGCGGTCGCGGAGGTTCGCCACCACGAACCCGATCACGACGACGACGAACAGCCCGCCGCGCAGGAGCGGAGTCAGGGGGTGCAGCCGATGCCACTCCCCGTCGCTGAGCGCGGAGACGGTCGCCGGTTCGCGCGCGTCGGGGGCCGACCGCATCCGTCTGCGTCACAGTCCGGTCCGGCGGGTCTCGGCCACGTCGATGAGCGTGTCGCGGAGCTCCTCGGCGGCCTTGTTGGGTGAGCCCGGGGATCACGACCCCGGTGGATGCCGCGGCTGTCACCAGCCGCAGCTGGGCGATGCCGAACCGGCGGTCCAGCGGCCCGTGCGTGATGTCGACGAGCTGCATGCGGCCGTAGGGCACCGCGACGGCGCGCTGCCACAGGATGCCGCGGCGGAAGACGAGATCGTCGGCGCGCAGCCGGTAGCCGATGGAGCGAGCCCTTCGGGGAACGAGCGCCATCGTCACGACCAGTTCGACCACGAGGAGTCCGCCGACGATCCACGCCCAGAACTGGCCGAGCGGCAGACCCACGACGAGCATCGCCGCGATCACGCCGAGGAGCACCGCGCGCCGTTCGCGATGAGCTGCACGCGGACGTACGCGGGCGAGATCTGGTGCCAGCGGCCAGCGCCGAGGGTGAGCCCACCCGCCCGCGGTTCGCGGAGGCCGCGGAAGGTGCCCGCGTCGAGCGCCGAGTCAGAGTCCGGGCTGATCGGCTCCGGGCTGTTCGTCATCGTCGTCCTTCCGGATGGTGCACAGCTGTTCGGCGACGAGAGCGGCGCCCACGAGCAGTCCGCCGCACACGATCGTCGCGATCACCGCACTCAACGAGCCTATCGACGGGCTCACGGGCCGGGTCAGCAGGAAGGCCGCCAACCCGATCGCCACCCCCGCGACGGCGGGCCCCGACGATGCTCGACGCCTTCGCGAGCATGGCGACGCGCACCGCGCGGAACGGGTCGATCGGCGAGCCGCTGCGCGCCGCCCGCCGGATCGGAACGGCCAGCAACACGACCAGCGCGCCGAGCAGCACGAGGAGGATCGGCAGCGTGAGCGCCGGGGTGAACGTCGCACGACCGCCCGCGGTGAGCACGCTGTCGAGCCCGAAGCCCGCGGCGACACCGAGCACCCCGGCCACGGTGAGCACGCCCGCGCCGGTGCGCTTCACGGGGTGCCTCGGAGTCGTTCGAGCAGCACGTCGACGCGGCCGGCGCCGGGCAGCTCCGCGTCGGGGTCGACGGCCAGCCACGGCGCGAGCACGAAGTCGCGCTCCGCCGCGCGCGGGTGCGGCAGGAGCAGCGCGGGGGTCGGCGCTGCGGACGTCGCCGTACGCGATCAGGTTCGAGGTCGAGGGTGCGTGAACCCCACCGCTCGCGCCGTACACGGCCGTGACGGGCCTCGATGGCGTGGAGGTAAGCCGAGCAGGATGCTGGGCGCGAGGCGGGTCGTGACGAGCGCGACGGCGTTCAGGTAGGCGGGAGCAGAGTCGTCGGGACCGTCGACGGTCAGGGCCACCGACTCGATCGGATGCGACGCGCGCACCTCGTCCACCAGCGGCAGCCGGGCGATGTCGCGCAGAGCCTCCGCCAGCGTCTCCTCGCGGTCGCCGAGGTTCGCGCCGAGCGCGACGACGGCGATCACCGGCGCCGTCTGTGCGGGCGCAGCATCCGTCTCGATGCCCTGCGCGAGCCGCCTGTTCATCTCGTGGCCTCCCGGCTGATGGTGACCGCGACGTCGCCGAAGGGCACGGTGATCGGCGCCTGCGGCTTGTGCACCGTGACCCGCACCCGCTCCACGAGCGGATGGGCGAGCACGTGGGCGGCGATGCGAGCAGCGAGCGTCTCGAGCAGGTTCACCGGGTCGCCGGCCACCAGCTGCGCGACCTGCTCGGCGAGCTCGCCGTAGTGGACGGTGTCGATGACGTCGTCGGATGCCGCGGCCCGCCGCGTGTCGAGATCGAGCACGAGGTCGACCACGAACTCCTGACCCGCACGGCGCTCGTCGTCGTAGACGCCGTGGTAGCCGTACGCGCGGATGCCGCGGAGGGTGATCTGGTCCGAGCCGTTCACCGCGTGCGTGTCGGTGCCGTCCATAGACCCTCCCCCTCCCAGCAGCGCGCGATCCGCAACGCATCGCGCGTCGCCGTGACGTCATGCACGCGCACTCCCCAGGCCCCCGCCTGCGCGGCCAGCACACTCGTGACGGCCGTGGCCAGATCGCGGCGAGCGAGGTCGGTGACCGGCTCGGCGGCGCCCGCCTCGCCCCGGCTCTCGCCGCCTCCGAGCGCCTGCGCGAGGAATCCCTTGCGGCTCGTGCCGACGAGCACGCGCGGCACGAGACCGATGAGCCGCGGGATGCCGCGCAGCACCGTCCAGTTCTGCTCGCCCTTCTTGCCGAATCCGATCCCCGGGTCGGCGATCATGCGCGCGGGAGGGATGCCCGCTGCTGCCGCCGCCTCGACGCGCCGGGCGAGCTCCGCGACGACCTCGCGCGCGGGGGTCGTCGTACTGGGCCTGGGCGTACATGTCGGACGACGGTCCCCGCCAGTGGCCGAGCACGATCTCGGCGTCGGTGCCTGCGACGGCGGCCAGCATCTCGGGGTCGGCGAGTCCGCCCGACACGTCGTTGACGATGGTCGCGCCGGCGGCGACGGCGGCCAGCGCGGTCGAGGCGTTCATGGTGTCGACGCTGACGGCGGCACCGGCTGCGGCCAGCGCGCGCACGACCGGAACGACACGCTCCTGCTCGAGGGCGGGATCGACGCGCTCGGCGCCCGGGCGCGTGGACTCCCCCCCGATGTCGAGGATCGCCGCGCCGTCGGCGAGCAGGCGCAGACCGTGTGCGGTCGCGGCATCCGGGTCGACGTAGCGGCCGCCGTCGCTGAAGGAACGAATCGGGCGTGACGTTGACGATGCCCATGATGAGGGCGCTCATGCGGGCGCTCCCGGATGCCGCAGCGCGATGAGGCTGAGCAGCTCCGCGCGGGCGGCGGGTTCGGCGTGCTCCCCGCGGGCGGCGACGGTGACCGTGGAGGAGTCGGACTGCTGCCCGCCGCGCATGGTGACGCACTCGTGCACGGCGTCGAGCACGACGAGCACCCCGCGCGCGTCGATCGACGCGGCGATCGTGTCGGCGATCTGCTCACCGAGCCGCTCCTGCACCTGCGGGCGCGACGACAGGATCTCCACCACCCGCGGCAGCGAGCCGAGGCCCACGACCTCCTCACCCGGCAGGTACGCGATGTGCGCGTGCCCGCGGAAGGGCAGCAGGTGATGCTCGCAGACGGAGCGGAATCGGATGCCGCGCAGCAGCACCGCCCCCGACGGGAGCGTGTCGGGGGCCGGCCCCCGTGTCACCGAGATGGTGTGCGCGAGGGGGGGCCGCGGCATCCTCTCCCACTCCCGCGAAGAACTCCGCGTACGCGTCGGCGACGCGCGTGGGGGTCAGGCGCAGGCCCGGGCGATCAGGATCCTCCCCGATCGCGCCGAGCAGCTCGCGCACGAGCGCGGCCACGCGCTCACGGTCGACGGCCATGAGCGGTGCCTACGCGGTCGCGGGGCGTGCCTGTCCGGTGGGACGCCGGCGCGGAGCCTTCTCGGTCGCGGGGGCCTCGGCCTCGACGGAGGCCGCCAGCCCTGCCTCCTCGCGACGACGGGGCACCTCGACCGGGGGCAGCTGCGACACGGGGCGCTCGCTGCTGGAGAGCCACTGCGGGCGCGGCGGGAGGCGCTTGACATCCTTGAAGATCTCGGCGAGCTCGAGGTGATCGAGCGTCTCCTTCTCCAGCAGTGCCAGCGCCAGCTTGTCGAGGATGTCGCGGTTGTCGTTGATGACCCGGTAGGCCTCGTTGTGCGCCTGCTCGATGAGCGCGCGCACCTGCTGGTCGACGCGCTCGGCGATCGTCTCGGAGTATTCGCGGCCGTGGCCCATGTCGCGGCCCATGAAGACCTCGCCCGACGCGGAGCCGAGCTTGACCGGGCCCACATCGGTGGTCATGCCGTACTCGGTGACCATCTTGCGGGCGATGCCGGTGGCCTTCTCGATGTCGTTCGAGGCGCCGGTGGTCGGGTCGTGGAAGACGATCTCCTCGGCCACGCGTCCGCCCATCGCGTAGGTGAGCTGGTCCTGCAGCTCGTTGCGGGTGACGGAGTACTTGTCGTCCAGCGGCAGCACCATCGTGTAGCCGAGCGCCTTGCCGCGCGGGAGGATCGTGATCTTCGTCACCGGGTCGGTGTGGTCCATCGCCGGGGCGGCGAGGGCGTGTCCGCCCTCGTGGTACGCCGTGATCAGCTTCTCCCTGTCTTTCATGACCCGGGTGCGCCGCTGGGGCCCTGCGATGACGCGGTCGATCGCCTCGTCGAGGGCGCGGTTGTCGATCAGCTGCGCGTTGGAGCGGGCCGTCAGGAGCGCCGCTTCGTTGAGCACGTTGGCGAGGTCGGCGCCAGTGAAGCCGGGGGTCTTGCGGGCGACGACCTCGAGGTCGACGCCGTCGGCCAGCGGCTTGCCGCGGCCGTGCACCTCGAGGATGCGCTTGCGGCCCTTGAGGTCGGGGGCGTCGACGCCGATCTGGCGGTCGAAGCGGCCGGGCGCAGGAGCGCGGGATCGAGGATGTCGGGGCGGTTGGTGGCCGCGATCACGATGACGTTGGCCTTGGGGTCGAAGCCGTCCATCTCCACGAGCATCTGGTTGAGCGTCTGCTCGCGCTCGTCGTGACCGCCGCCCATGCCGGCACCACGGTGGCGACCGACGGCGTCGATCTCGTCGATGAAGATGATGGCGGGAGCGGACTCCTTGGCCTGGTTTGAACAGGTCGCGCACGCGGCTCGCGCCGACACCGACGAACATCTCGACGAAGTCCGAGCCGGGAGATCGAGTAGAACGGCACCCCGGCCTCGCCGGCGACCGCGCGGGCGAGGAGGTCTTACCCGTTCCGGGAGGGCCGTACAGCAGCACGCCCTTCGGGATGCGGGCGCCCACGGCCTGGAACTTCGAGGGGTCCTTGAGGAAGTCTTTGATCTCCTGCATCTCCTCGATCGCCTCGTCGGAGCCGGCGACGTCGGCGAACGTGACCGTCGGCGACTCCTTGCTCACGAGCTTGGCGCGGGACTTGCCGAACTGCATCACCTTGCTGCCGCCGCCTTGCGCGCTCGACATGAGGAGCCAGAACAACAGCCCCAGGAGCAGGATCGGCAGCAGGAGGGAGAGGAGACCGTCGAACCAGCTGGGCTTGGGGACGGTGTCGTTGAAGCCGTCCTTCGGGTTGGCGGCGTTGATCGCGTCGACGACGTTGGAGGCGCGCGCGCCGACGTAGTAGAACTGCACGTCGTTCGCGCCCTCGAAGGGCTGCGACAGCTTCATGTCGACACGCTGGTCACCGTCGGTCGTGGTCACCTGGGTGACCGTGCCGCCCTTGAGCAGGTCGAGACCCTGCTGCGTCGAGATCTGCTCCGCCCCACCGAGGCTCGAGATGAGCGAGAAGCCCACGATGAGGAAGATCCCGATCAGCAGCACATAGAGGAGCGGGTTGCGAGTGATCTTCTTGAAGTCCATGGTCGGGCCGACGCCCGTTCCCTTTCGTCGACGAATCGCGCGAGCACGAAGGGTTTCAGGGTATAACGCAGCGGCTATGGGCGGTCTGTGCATTCGCCCACGGCGTACACTGCCGCGGCGGCGCGGGGTTCAGCTGTAGACGTGCGGGGCCAGGACGGCGACGTCGCGCAGGTTGCGGTAGTTCTCGGCGTAGTCGAGCCCGTAGCCGACGACGAACTCGTTCGGGATGTCGAATCCGATGTATCGGCAGTCGACCTGCACCTTCGCCGCCTCGGGCTTGCGCAGCAGCGCGAACACCTCCACCGACGCCGCGCCGCGGGCGGCGAAGTTCTCCAGCAGCCAGCTGAGGGTGAGGCCGGAGTCGATGATGTCTTCGACGATGAGCACGTGCTTGTCGTGGAGGTCGGTGTCGAGGTCTTTCCGGATCTGCACGACACCGCTGGACTTGGTGCCCGCGCCGTACGACGACACGGCCATCCAGTCCATCGGCACGAGGTTCGGCAGCGCGCGCGAGAAGTCGGCCATCACCATGATCGCGCCCTTGAGCACACCGACCAGCAGCAGGTCTTTGCCCTCGTAGTCGCGGGCGACCTGGGCGGCGATCTCCTCCAGCTTGGCGGTGATCTCCTCCTCGGTCACGAGGATCTGACTGAGGTCACCGGAGATGTCCGCCGCGCGCATGCAGCAAGTCTAGATCGGGTGCTGCGCGGCCTCAGGGTCGGGCTCTCCGGGCCGACCGCCGTGGGGCGTGCCGGTCAGGCCGCGGTGAACTCGACCCGTCCGCCGACGCGGCGGGCGCGGCATCCGGGAAGGTCGACGGGACCCTGCCCCGCCCAGTCGGTGACCAGCCGCGCGACCTCGAGGGTCTGAGCGCGCGTGAGGCTCTGATGGAACTCGGATGCCACGACGTGCCGGATGATCCGATGCCGCAGCGCTGCGGGGTTGGCCGCGAGGGCCGCGACCGACACGGCGATGCCGGCCTCGGCCGGCTCGACGATGTCTTCGATCGTCTCGTCGATCATGTCGTCGAAGGCCTGGGCGTCTTCGCGCAGCTGCTCGGCCGTGCGCGCCAGGGCCTCGGCGACGCCCGGCCCGAGTCGGCCTCCAGCACCGGCAGAACGCGCTCCCGCACCCGCACCCGCGTGTAGCGGGCGTCGGTGTTGTGCGGGTCGGTCCACGGCTCGAGCCCTTCGGCCCGCGCACGCGGCTCGGGTGGTCTCGCGACGAAGACCGAGCAGGGGGCGCACGAGCGTGACGCCGTCGAGCTCGGACAGTGCGGCCATCCCCTGCAGGCTCGCCGCCCCCGACCCGCGCGCGAGGCCCAGCAGCACGGTCTCGGCCTGGTCGTCGAGGGTGTGGCCCACGAGCACGGCGACAACGTCGACGGATGCCGCGGCCTCCCGCAGCGCGCGATACCGCGCGTCGCGCGCGGCGGCCTCGGGTCCGCCCTCGGCGCCCACCTCGACCCGCGCGACGCGGGCGTCGAACCCGAGGGCGGTCGCGCGCTCGGCGGCGGCGCGGGCGACGTCGGCCGATTCGGGCTGCAGGCCGTGATCGACGGTGACGCTGACCGGGCGGAACCCGAGCTTCGGCGCCTCGAACGCGACCGCCGCCGCGAGGGCGAGCGAGTCGGGGCCGCCCGAGAGCCCCACCACCACCGCTGCGGTCCCGTCCCCGCGGCGCGGGAGCGCGTCGAGAGCTCGGCGCACGGCGAGCCGCACGGCGGCGACGGCGGGATCGAGGCCGGGTCGGTGGGTCATGCGACCACGCTAGCCGGGGCCGCCACGTCCTCTCTCCTTCCCCACCTCCCGCCCCCGGCCGCGGGCCCTCCTTGCATCTCCTCTCCTTCGCGCACCGGGCCTAACTCAGTCCGCAGCTCTGCCGCGCGGTGCTCAGAGCACGAGAACACGCCATCGCCTCGCCCCAAAGCCATCGCGCAGACTGAATTGCGCTCCGAGCTCGCGGGAGACCGGCCGCGACTAGGCTGGTCGGCGGCATCCACCCCTATACATAGAGGAGCAGTTCGCATGGCCTCACACGACGCCGTCATCGAGATCCCCCGCGGAAGCCGCGTCAAGTACGAGGTCGACCACGGCACCGGCCGGGTCTTCCTCGACCGCGTCCTGTTCACGCCCATGGGCTACCCCGCCGACTACGGCTTCTTCGAGAACACCCTCGGCGAGGACGGCGACCCGCTCGACGTGCTGGTGCTGCTCGATGTCGCCCTCTTCCCGGGCGTCATGGTGAACGTGCGCCCCGTCGGCGTGCTGAAGATGAAGGACGAGGCCGGCGGCGACGACAAGCTCGTCGCCGTGCTCACCAAAGACCCGCGGTGGAGTCACATTCAGGACCTCGCCGACATCCCCGAGTACACGAAGAAGGAGATCGAGCACTTCTTCGAGCACTACAAGGATCTCGAGCCGAACAAGTGGGTCAAGGTCGACCAGTGGGCCGGCAAGGACGAGGCCGAGCGTCTGCTGGCCGAGTCGATCGTGCGCTTCCAGGAGCACGAGGGCCAGACGAAGACCCAGGGTGAGGGCGAAGCGCCCAAGACCGTCTGACGGGTTTCACCGAAGGCGGATGCTGCGACCCGCGGCATCCTCCTTCGTCGTTCTCCGAACGGGTCGGGAAGGCCTCAGACGCTGATGCCGCGGTCGGCCATGAACGGCACCGGGTTGGTGGTGCGGCCGTTGAGGTAGATCTCGAAGTGCAGGTGACAGCCGAAGGAGTTGCCGGTGTTGCCCTCAGCCGCGATCACATCGCCCGCGTTGACCCACTGGCCACGGCGGACGTAGATGCCGCCGGGCGCGATGTGCCCGTAGCCGCTGCCGACGCCGCCGCCGTGGTCGATGCGGATGTAGTTGCCGTATCCGCCGTTGTATCCGGCGTAGGTGACGGTGCCCGACGACGCGGCGTAGATCGCGGAGCCGCAGCCCTGCGCGAGGTCGACGCCCTCGTGGAAGCCGCTGGCGCAGTAGCCGTTGCCGCACTGGACGTAGCGGGGCCCGTAGCCCGAGCTCTCGATGCCCCAGTTCGGACGCACCCAGCCCGAGCCGCCACCCCCGCCCCCGCCCCCGCCGCCGTTTCCGGCGGCCGCGGCCGCATCGCGGGCGGCCTGGGCGAGACGTTCCGCCTCGGCGCGAGCGGCGGCCTCGGCGGCCTCGCGCGCCTTGCGCGCGGCCTCGACACCGGCCTGGTACTCGGCCACCGTCTTTGGCGGTGGTGTCTTGCAGGGCCGCGAGCTGCGCCTGCAGCGTGGTGAGGTTGCTCTCCTGCTCGGCGAGGGCGGCCTGAGCGGCATCGGCGGCCTGCTGGGCGGCGACCATCGCGGCCTCCGCCTCCTTCTGCAGGCGGTCGCGCTCGTCGCGGGCGGCGACGGCCTGGTCACTGAGGCTCTTGGCCGAGTCGCGCGCGGTGACGGCTGCGGCGTAGGCGCCCTGGTTGCGCTGGAGGAGCTTGTCCATCGTCCCGAGGCGGGAGAGGAGATCGTCGGCGGATGCTGCAGACCCGGCGAAGAAGAGCTGGAGCGACGTGTCGTCGCCGCCGCTCTTGTAGAGCTGCGCGGCGATCTTGCCGGCCTTGTTGGCGGCGTCGAGCGCGGTCGCGGCCTGCTGGTCGGCCTGCGCCTGAAGATCGTCGGCCTTGTGCGCGGCCTCGAAGAACGCCTGCTGCGCGTAATAGAAGGCGTCGGACGTGCGCTTGGCCTCGGCCTGGGTCGCTGCGACCTGGTCGTTGAGCGACTGGATGAGGGCCTGGATGCGCGTGACCTCGGCGGCCTTGGCGGCCTCGTTGGCCCGCGCCGCCTGCACGTCGTCCCACGACGGGTAGTCGGCCGCGTACGCGGCGGGGACCGCCGCGGAACCGAAGGCGGAGGCGGCCAGAAGGCCGAGCGCACCCGCGCCGATGGCGGCGCGGCGGGTGATCGTCGAGGGCCACAGGGCGCGCTTCTCGGCGTCGGACGGGCCGCACCCGCAGTTGTGAGGATCGATGTCTTCGAGATTTTCGAGCACCAGAGGGCCTCCCCTTCGCTGACGCAACGCCATTCACACTAGCAACATGTGTCCACAAGCGCAAGGCTTCGGGCGGAGTCGGTGGGCCACACCGCCCCGCTCATCTTGACCCCGAGGCATCCGTCGACCGCGGCGGACGCGCCCTCGATTGGCGGATCGGGCACCGATTGCGTATGCTTGAGCGTCGGCACGTGAGCGCGAGCTCACTCCGGCCCCATCGTTTAGTGGCCTAGGACGCCGCCCTTTCACGGCGGTAGCACGGGTTCGAATCCCGTTGGGGTCACGTAAGACACCACAACTCAATACGCATGGCCCTGTAGCGCAGTTGGTTAGCGTGCCGCCCTGTCACGGCGGAGGTCGCGGGTTCAAGTCCCGTCAGGGTCGCTTCGAGCGACGGGCCCTTTTCGAAGGGCCTTTCGTTTCGAGCGCGGCAACTCGCGTGCTG
>JAGISJ010000071.1:13253-50100 GCA_023375725.1 Nephotettix cincticeps
CGCGGGGACGGCGGTCGCTTTCGTCATCACGACCGGCGGGCCGGGTCGTGGGTCGCCTGACCCTGACGGGCATCGTCCGCGGGGCGTTCCAGAGCGTCAACCTCGGCTACTGGATCGCCGCCGACCACCAGGGCCGGGGGCTGATGACCGCCGCCGTGCGAGCAGCGTCCACCATCGCGAGGGATGAGCTGCGCCTGCATCGCATTCAGGCGGCCCACGCTGCTTCACAACGACGCCTCGCAGGCGGGTGCTCCGAAAATGCGGGTTCACCGAGATCGGCGTTGCCCCCGGCTACCTCCGCATCGCGGGCCGCTGGCAGGATCACCGGCTGTTCCAGCTGATCCTCACGCCGTGACAGCCGGCTCTGACGCGCCTACGGCAGCAGGCGCGCGGCCGCTTCGAGCAGGGCCCGGGCATCGGTGAGGGCTGGATGCTGCGCGGCACCGTCGCGCCCTGAAACAGCAGCATGACGGCGTCCGCGGCATCCACGGCGAGCTCGTCGGCCCGACGCGGCTCAGTACAGCTTCGACCTCGCGGCGTCGGCGAAGTCAGGAACGCCGGCGCGCGTGAGCGCCAGGAGGAAGTCGTCTACCGTCATGGCCGCGAGTCGTACGCTTCCACAAGCTCGACAAGCGCACGAAGAGTCGACGCGTGATGCAAGTCCAGCTGATCGAGCAGGAAGTGGTCGGGAGAGACGACCTCAAGGTCGAACGGTTCGACCGAAGCCCTCGGGAAGTCCTTCGCGTTGAACGTGACGAGCACCTCGGCGCCGCCGCGCACTGCCGCGGCGAGCACGTGACGATCCTTCTCGTCGTTCGTCATCTGGGCGATGAGTCCTTCGTAGCCTGAGACCATCGCATCGGCGAAGTACTTCTCCATCGTGCCGACGCGCTTCTCGACCAACGTCGGGTGCTCACCGTTGCGCACGAGATTCTTGGACAGCTCGAACAAGACGTCCTTCGACCACAACGGGCGGAACAGACCGCGATCCGCGAGATCCAGGATGAGATCGTTGAGGAGCGCCCCGTAGAGCACGTTCGTATCGAAGAAGGCGGGGAAGCTCACTCAGCGTCCAGCTCCGACCGACGTACGACATCTTCGACCTGACCCACCTGCACCTTTGCGCCCATACTGGAGCGCTGCAAGCCCCGCAGCGCTTCCCGGCGCTCCGTACGCAGGCGAGTCTGGTAGGCGACCAGATCGTCAAGTCGTACACGCCGATGGCGACCCGGCTGGTCGTACGCGATCTCGCCTCCTTCCAGGAGACGCACGAGGGTGGGGCGACTGATGCCAAGAAAGTCCGCAGCCTGTTGGGTGGTCATCGTCATACCCTGCGGGGCGACGGTGATTCCCTGCCCCGCAGCGAGCGCGTTCGTCACCTGATCGAGGATGCGGAAAATCTCGTCAGGTATCGGACGGGCGTTTCCCTGGGGGTCGACCAGCGCCGCCCTGGACGAGCTCTGAGCAAGGTAGAGCTCAAGCTCACGCATCAATTCAGCGAAGTCGAGGAGTTCCTTCCGTGCCCCGGCCTCGGGGAGGTAGGTCTGTGCCCTTCTGGCACCACGCGGCAGATCGGTGGGGGTGCTCATGAGCTCAGTCTATGGCGAAAACGAAAAAATTCGAACGAGTCAGGCCTCCGCCAGCCAGACGAAACTCGTGCGCCGCGAGCGTCACGCCGGAGGCGAGATCCACTTCCCGCATCGTGACGAGGTCACGCTGCTCCCCCCGCCACGGCGGCGAAGCGCGCAGCATCCACCTCCTGCGCGTGGTCGGAGAAATTCGCCAGCACCAGCACGCCGCCGCGCCGTAGCCGAGCACGTGCGGGTTGTGGGTGTGGAAGATCGTCAGCTCGCCGCCGGCGAAGTCGGGGGTGCGGCGGCGCAGCGAGATGAGCCTCATGAAGCGCGAGTACAGCTCCCCCGCGCTCGTCGACGGGTCCACGCGCTCGGCGTAGCGCTCGGCCGGATACGCCGGACGGCCCACCCAGCGGCTGTCGCCCTCGTGGCCGGGCACCTCGAGCGAGGCGTAGTCGTTGAGCTGTCCGACCTCGTCGCCGAGGTAGATGAGCGGGATGCCGCCGGTGCTCAGCACGATCGAATGCGCGAGCACGATGCGGTCCACCGCACCCGGGTTCGCCCGCCTCCAGGCCCGCCAGCGACGCGGTCGTGCCAGAGATCCGACAGTCGCCCGTGCGCGGGTTGTCCTGGAACGGCACACCGCGCGCGAAGCTCCCCGGAAAGCGGTTCACGAAGAAGGCGTTGAGGAAAGCGGCGGTGCTCGTATCCGTCGATGCCGAAGGCCGCGGCATCCTCGTCGGAGAACGTCCAGCCGATGTCGTCGTGGCTGCGCACGTAGTTCACCCACGCGGTGTGAGGCGGCAGAGCGTGACGCTCCTCGAGCGCCTGGGCAAGCAGGTTCACCTCGCGCGTGGCGAGGGGGTTCCAGTTCAGTGCCATCTGCAGCG
Organism: Nephotettix cincticeps; assembly: GCA_023375725.1. Lineage (NCBI taxonomy): Eukaryota > Metazoa > Arthropoda > Insecta > Hemiptera > Cicadellidae > Nephotettix > Nephotettix cincticeps. The sequence continues at coordinate 15,718 of JAGISJ010000071.1, forward strand.
GGTTGTAGCTGATCTGGCACTCGTCGGGACGGATGTACTCCACCACGTCGTCGGGGTGCACGATCGCCTCCGACTTGAACAGCACCGACGGCGCCGCGATCCGGCAGACCGCGTTGAACGCCTGCAGCAGCAGGTGCGCCTCGGGCAGGTTCTCACTGGTGGTGCCCAACTGCTTCCAGATGAAGGCGACCGCGTCCATCCGGAGGATGCCCACGCCGCGATTGGCCAGCTGCAGCATCTCACCCGCCATCGCTCGGAACACCGCGGGGTTGCGGTAGTTGAGGTCCCACTGGAAGGAATGGAAGGTCGCCCACACCCACCGACCGTCGTCGAGCGGGACGAACGAGCCCGGGTGGTCGTCGGGGAAGATCTCTCGCGTGGTCTGCTCGTAGCGGTCGGGCATCTCGCGGTCGGGAAAGATCAGGTAGAAGTCCTCGAAGTCGGGGTCGCCGGCGAGCGCCTTGCGCGCCCACTCGTGCTCGTTCGAGGTGTGGTTGAAGACGAAATCCACCACGAGGGTGATGCCGTTTCGGCGAAGCTCCGCGGCGAGCTCCTCGAAGTCGCCATCGTGCCGAGCGCCGGGTCGACCTCGCGGTAGCTCGACACCGCGTACCCGCCGTCGGAATTCTCCTCGGGTGCGAGGAACAGCGGCATGAGGTGCAGGTAGGTGAGCCCGAGCTCGCGGAAGTACGGGATGCGCGCGCGAACCCCGTGCAGGTCGCCCGCGTAGAGGTCGACGTAGCAGACACCGCCGAGCATCCGATTCGACGAGAACCAGTCCGGATCCGCCTCGCGCTCGTCGTCGAGAGCGCGCAGGTCCGCGGGGCGCTCGCCCCAGGAGCGCTCCAGGTCGCCCAGGAGCCCCCGGAACACCGGGCCGTCGGAGGCGCCGCCTCCGTAAATGCGGTCGAACAGGGCGCGCAAGCGGGGCAGCTCATGATCGAGCCGCTGATCGAACGTTGTCACGCCTGCATCCTCTCAGCATGAGGAGCCGCTCCGGGTGAGCTATCCTCCGATTACCTTCGCGATCACCCGATCCGCCCGCCCCCCGCGTCGAAGAGAGTTCAGGCCTATGACCACGGCCCCCGCCGACACGCTTTTCCGAAACGGCACCGTGTTCGACGGGCGCGCCGTGCTGCCGGCCGGTACCGCGGTGTCGGTGCGCGACGGTCTCGTGCAGGCCGTCGGTTGCCGATCTCGACGGTCTCATCGGCCCCGCGACCGAGATCGTCGACCTCGACGGCGGGATGCTGGCGCCCGGCTTCGTCGACGCGCACATCCACCCGATCGAGGGCGGCCTCGAGCGGATGCGATGCGACCTGTCGGCGGCCTCGACGCGCGACGACTACCTCCGGCTCATCCGCGACTACGCGGCATCCCACCCGGATGCCCCCTGGATCCTCGGCGGCGGCTGGCAGCTCGCGGCCTTCCCCGGCGGCATCGCCCTCGCCGAAGACCTCGACCGCATCGTGCCCGACCGACCGGTGTTCCTGGCCAACCGCGACCACCACGGCGCGTGGGTCAACTCCGCGGCTCTGCGCCTCGCGGGCATCGACGCGCACACCCCCGACCCCTCCGACGGCCGCATCGAGCGCGATGCGCACGGCGGCCCCCTCGGGCATCCTGCAGGAGGGGGCGCGGCTGCTCGTCTCGCGCTTCATCCCCGACGACACCGACGCCGAGAACCACGCGGCACTGCTGAACGCACAGGCGTACCTGCACTCGCTGGGCGTCACCGGCTGGCAGGACGCGATCGTCGGCGACTACGGCAGCCACAGCGACACCGGCGACGTCTACCTCGCAGCCGCGCGCAGCGGCGAGCTCACCTCCACCGTGGTCGCCGCCCTCTGGTGGGACCGCCACCGCGGACTCGACCAGCTCGACGACCTCATCGCCCGCCGCGACAGCCTCCGCCACGAGCGGTTCACCGCCGGCAGCGTCAAGATCATGCAGGACGGCATCCCCGAGAACCAGACGGCCTCGATGCTGGAGAACTACTTCGTTCCAGGGACGGATGCCGCGGGCTGCCGCTGTGCGACCGGAGTGCGCGGCGACTCGGCCGGGCACTCCTTCCTCACCCCGGCGGAGCTCACCGCCGCCGTCACCGCGCTCGACGCCTCGGGGTTCCAGGTGCACGTGCACGCGATCGGCGACCGCGCGGTGCGCGAGGCCCTCGACGCGCTCGAGGCGGCCCGCGACACCAACGGGATCACCGATCACCGTCACCACCTGGCGCACCTGCAGATCGTGCACCCCGACGACATCGCCCGCTTCGCGCCCCTCGGGGCGACCGCGAACATCCAGGCGCTGTGGGCGACGTTCGAGCCGCAGATGGTGGAGCTGAACCTGCCGATCCTCGGCCCCCGAGCGCTCGGCGTGGCAGTACCCGTTCGGCGACCTCGCCCGTGCCGGAGCCGCGATGTGCGCCGGCTCGGACTGGCCGGTCACCTCGCCCGACCCGTGGGCGGCCGTGCACGTCGCGGTGAACCGGGTGCTGCCGGCCGACCACCCCGACCACGTCGACCGGCCCTTCTCTACCCCGAGCAGGCGATCGACCTCGCCACGGCGCTCGGCGCCTACACGCGCGGGTCGAACCTCATCAACCACCGCGACCGCACGGGCCTGCTCGAGCCCGGTTTCGACGCCGATCTCGTCGTCACCGACCGCGACCCGTTCGCCCTCGACCGTCTCGATATCGCATCGACACGCACCCGTCAGACGTGGACACGCGGTCAGCGCGTCTACGGTGACTGAGTCCCCGCACCACACACAGAACGAAGGACACACATGAGAATCTCCCGCCTCGCTCCGGTCGCGCTCCTCGCGTCGGCCGCTCTGCTTCTCTCGGGCTGCGTCAACAACGCCCCCGCCACCCCCGCGGCCAGCGGCGGGTCCGCTGCGGCCGTCACGAAGGACGACAAGGCCGCGGCCCTCCTTCCCGACGACATCGTGAAGGCCGGCAAGCTCGTCATCGGCACCGACGCGACCTACGCCCCGAACGAGTACAAGGATGCCGACGGCAAGCCCATCGGCTGGGAGATCGAACTCACCGACGCGATGGCCAAGAAGCTGGGCCTGACCACCGAGTACAACCTCGCGAAGTTCGACAACATCATCCCCTCGATCACCGGCGGCAAGTACGACGTCGGCGTCTCGTCGTTCTTCGACACCAAGGAGCGCCAGCAGCAGGTCGACATGGTCGACTACTACACCGCCGGCATCCAGTGGGCGGCCCTCGCCGACAAGACCGTCGACCCCGACAACGCGTGCGGCATCAAGCTCGCCGTGCAGAACGGCACCACCGAGGCCCTCGACGACGGCCCCGCCAAGAGCGACGCGTGCGTCGCGGCAGGCAAGGCCCCGATCCAGCTCCTCGGCTACGACACGCAGGACGACGCCACCGCCGCGGTGACCCTCGGCCGCGCCGACGCGATGTCGGCCGACTCCCCCGTCACCCAGTACGCCGTGGCCCAGTCGAACGGCAAGCTGAAGGTGCAGGGCGACCCGTACTCGGTCTTCCTCTACGGCATGCCGATCGCGAAGGACCGCGGCACGCTCGGCCAGGCGCTCCAGGCGGCACTGCAGTCGCTCATGGACGACGGCACCTACACCGCCATCCTCGAGAAGTGGGGCGTCCAGCAGGGCGCCATCGACAAGATCGACGTCAACGGCGCCAAGGAGTAACTCCCGTGTCCACCACCTCCGGTCCGGCGTCGCGCGCGAGCGCGGCGCCGGGCTCGGGGCCCGACTCGGGTCCCGAGCGCATCAAGGCGATCCCGCTGCGGCATCCGATCCGCAACATCGTCGCGGTCATCATCGTGCTGATCGTGCTGGCTTTCCTCTGGGATGCCGCGTTCAACCGCCCCGCATACGACTGGCCCGCCGTCGGCAAGTACCTCTTCGACGTGCGCGTCTCCCAGGCCGCACTGGTCACCCTCGAGCTCACGGTTCTCTCGATGCTCGGCGCGATCATCCTCGGCACGCTCCTCGCGGTCATGCGCCTGTCGCCGAACCCCGTGCTCAAGAGCGTCGCCTGGGTGTATCTGTGGATCTTCCGCGGGACGCCCGTCTACGTGCAGCTGGTGTTCTGGGGCCTGCTGGCGACCATCTACAAGACGATCAGCATCGGCATCCCCTTCACCGAGGCCGTCGCCACGTTCACCACGCAGGACGCGATCAGCGTCTTCTGGCTGGCCGTCATCGGCCTCGCGCTGAACGAGGCCGCGTACATGGCCGAGATCGTCCGAGCCGGGATGCTGTCGGTCGACCCCGGTCAGGCGGAGGCGTCGACGGCGCTCGGCATGTCATGGGGACAGACGATGCGCCGCATCATCATCCCGCAGTCGATGCGCGTCATCATCCCGCCGACGGGCAACGAGGTCATCTCGATGCTCAAGACGACTCTCTGGTGACAGCAGTGCCGCTGTCCACCGACCTCTACACGCGCACGCGCGACATCTCGGCCGAGACGTTCAACCCGATCCCGCTGCTGATCGTCGCCTCGATCTGGTACCTGTTCTTCACCTCGCTGCTGATGATCGGCCAGTACTTCCTGGAGCGCCGCTTCGCCCGCGGCACACGGCACGTCGACGTCGGCGGCACGCACGAGGACGGCGACGCGATGGCCGTGGCGACCCCGGTGACGGGCACCGTCGTCGCCCCGCCCGACGGACTGCGGCGCCGACGAGACGACGAGGAGGAACGCGCATGACCCTCGAGAACCAGGCCGCGCCCGCGGCATCCGGCGCTCCGGCCGACGACATGGTGGTCGCTGACCGCATCGTGAAATCGATCGTTCGGCTCGAACGTGGTGCTCAAAGACATCTCGCTGCGCGTCAAGCGCGGCGAGGTGGTGTGCGTGATCGGGCCGAGCGGCTCGGGCAAGTCCACGTTCCTGCGCTGCATCAACCACCTCGAGAAGATCGACGGCGGCCGCCTGACGGTCGACGGCGAGCTGATCGGGTTACCGGCAGCGGGGCGACAAGATCTACGAGCTGCGGCCGAAAGAGGCCGCCGAGCAGCGCAAAGACATCGGGATGGTGTTCCAGCGCTTCAACCTCTTCCCGCACCTGACGGTGCTGGAGAACGTCATCGAGGCGCCCACGCAGGTGAAGCGTCAATCGCGGGCACAGGCCTCCGAACGCGCCATGCAGCTGCTCGAGCGCGTGGGCCTCGCGCAGAAAGCGAAGGCGTACCCGGCGTCGCTGTCGGGCGGTCAGCAGCAGCGTGTCGCGATCGCGCGGGCCCTGGCCATGGACCCGAAGCTCATGCTGTTCGACGAGCCCACCTCGGCTCTCGACCCCGAGCTCGTGGGCGAGGTGCTGGAGGTCATGAAGCAGCTGGCGAAGTCGGGCATGACGATGGTCGTCGTCACCCACGAGATGGGCTTCGCCCGCGAGGTGGCCGACTCGCTGGTGTTCATGGACGGCGGTGTCGTGGTCGAGACCGGCGACCCCCGCGAGGTGCTCTCCAACCCGCAGCACGAGCGCACCAAGGCGTTCCTGTCGAAGGTGCTCTGAGCCAGACGTCGCACGCACGACAGATGCCCCCGGCCGAAAGGCCGGGGGCATCTGTCGTGTGGGGAGGGTGTGCCCCCGCGCCGCGTCAGACCTCGCGGGCGACGTCCACCTGGAGGTCTGTGGCGAGCCGCTCGATGGCTGCGCGCACGTCGTCGACGTCGACGGATGCCGCCACCACCGCGACGATCGTCGCCTCGAAGAGGCGTCCCCCCGCCATCGCGGCGTCGCGGGTCTCGGTGGTCATGCGCTCGATGCTGACTCCGCGCTCGGCGACGGCGGAGGAGACCTCGCGGACGATGCCGGGGCGGTCGTTGCCGAGAACGTGCACGGTCAGCCGGTGCCCGGCGACGGTGTCGCCGCGCGCGCCGGCGTGCGCGGTGACCGAGAGCAGGCCGTCGAGGCCGGCGAGCGCCTCGCGCAGCTCGGCCTCGCGCTCCGCGGGCACCGACACCTCGACGATGCCGGCGAAGGCCCCGGCGAGCTCGGCCAGTTCGCTGTTTCTCCCAAGTTGCCGCCGTGGGCGTCGACGATATCGGCGAGGGCGGCCACGAGGCCTGCGCGATCGTCGCCGACGACGGTGAGGACGAGGGTGGTCATGCGCTCAGCGTACCCACCCGATCTCTCTGTTCAGAGGTGCGATGTATGGATGGTCTATCATCCGAGCACGTCGCGCGTCCGGGGGGACGGCGGCGTGAAGGGAACCTCGCCATGCACTCCACCCGACGACGCCGTCGCGCCCGTTCCGCGCTCCGCGGGCGCCTGGTCACCATCGGGATCAGCGCCGTCGCCGTCACGACCCTCGTCGCCGCGGTGATCGTGGTGCCACGCCTGCTGGGTGCCCCGCTCGACGAGAGCGACGCGTCGCCCGCACCCGCGCCGAGCCGCAGCATCCCGTCTTCGGTCCCCCGCACCGACGCTCAGAACCTCCTCGCGCGCGACGCCGATCCTGCCGCGTGCGCCGTGACCTTCGCCGGCGAGGGCATCTCCGACAGCCCGGTGATCGAGAAGCAGGGCACACTCTTCCAGCACCTGCCCTCGCCGGCACGCCCGGGTCTCGTCTTCGCCGGGTGGTATGGCAGCGACGCCGACGCCGCGGCGTTCACCACGGCGTCCCGCGTGAACGGCTCCCGCGCGGTGACGTGCACGAACCGCGAGCTGACGCTGCACGCCGGATGGAAGACGCCGGAGCAGAACGCCGCCGAGAAAGCGCGGATCCCGATCCTGATGTACCACCAGTTCACCGCCAAGCCGGAGGGCGAGTCGGGGATGGCTGCGCGGCAACTACGCCTACGTCGGCGACTTCGACGCCCACATGGCGCACATCGCCGGTGGCGGCTTCTACCTGCCCACCTGGCGCGAGCTCGACGCGTTCATCGACGGCAAGCTCTTCCTGCCCGCGCACTCGGTCATCGTCACCGACGACGACGCCGACCAGAGCTGGTTCGACCTGGCCGCGCCGATCGTCGGCAAGTACAAGGTGCTCGCGACGTCGTTCATGATCACCGCCTACCGTCAGGATCCGCCGCCGAACATGTACGTGCTGCGCCGTTCGCACACGCACGACATGCACAAGGCCGGCGCGAACGGCAAAGGTCAGATGGTCAACCTCTCGGCCGACCAGATCGCCGCCGACCTCGAGACCTCCGCGTCGGTGCTGGGCGTGAAAGAGGTCGTCGCCTACCCCTTCGGCCACTACAAACGACACCACCAAAGAGGGCATGCGGAAAGCGGGATTCGCACTGGGCCGCACGATCGAACCGGGCTACGTGTCGATCGGCACCGACAAGCTCGCTCTGCCCGTCCAGCGCGTGAACTACGGCATGGGCGTCGACGCGCTGGTGAAGATGATCGGCTGACACGCGAAGTTCGCGTCGCGCTTCCTTTTTGCACGACCTGCCGGTAGAGTGATCACGGCTAAGGCGAGGGGTCGCCTTTACGTCGGTGTGGGAACCGGCGGAAGCCAACTGGGGAAAGACACGCGAGTCTCATGACTCGTCTGTCGTTTGCATTTCTGGGGAATGCTATGACGTATGGGGACGCGTCTGCGCGCGTGCGGTTCGCCGCGTGTGCTCGATGACGGCTATTGACGCACCGACCACGGTTCTCGGGTTCGACACCCGTTCACCGTTCAGACCGGTGTCCGCGCCACGTGCGGTGCACGAGCACCTCACCACTTCCGTCGCGCCGGCTGCACAGCCCGCGGTGGAGTATCGCCGCCGCTGGGAGCGCCGTTTTGCGCGCCGCCTCCTGTGGACGGACACCCTCATCGTGGTCGCCGCGACGACGGTTGCGCAGGCCGTCGAGCTTCGCATGCACCCGACGTCGCTCATCGGCGCCGTCGCCGTGCCGCTGCTCGCGGCGACCATGTGGCTGACGATGCTCGCGGCGTTCCGCTCACGCGCAGCATCCGTCTTCGGCGTAGGAGCGGGAGAGTACCGTCGTGTCGCGCACGCAACGGGCCTCGCCTTCGGTGCGCTGGCGATCGCCGTTGTGCTCACCGGCGCGCCCGGCGCTCGACTGCAGCTGCTGTTCACGCTGCCGATCGGCCTGTTCAGCCTGTTGCTCGGGCGGTGGGCCTGGCGGCGGTGGCTGACCGTTCAGCGCCGGTCCGGTCTGTACACGGCACGCACGATCGTGAGCGGCACGCGCGAAGACGTCGAGTACGTGATCCGCACGCTCCACCGCGAGGGCCCCGGTTGGCTACCAGGTGCTCGGTGCGGCAACGGCTGACGGAGACGACAGTCCCATCGTCGTGGACGGCAGGTCGTACCCGGTCGTGGGAACGGCCCACACGGTCGCTTCGCGGGCACGCCAGCTGATGGCCGACTCGATCATCGTGGCCAGCCGCCCGCAGGACGACCCGACTACATCAAGCAGCTCGGTTGGCAGTTGGAGGGGACGGCAGCTGAGCTCATCCTCTCGAGCCAGCTCGCGGATGTCGTCGGCCCGCGCATCTCGTTGGAGCCCGTCGACGGCCTCCCGCTCATCCACGTGAGGATCCCGGAGTTCAAGGGCGGTCAGCACGTGCTCAAGCGCGCGACCGATATCGTCTTCGCGAGCCTGGCCCTTCTCATGATCAGCGTCGTGTGGGTCTTCATCGCCGTGCTGATCAAGCTCGACGACGGCGGCCCGGTCCTGTTCCGCCACGCGCATCGGCCGCAACGGCGAAGAGTTCCAGATCCTCAAGTTCCGCACGATGCGCGTGACCGCCGAAGCGGAGCTCGCCGCACTGCTGGCACAGAACCAAGGCTCGGGGCCGCTGTTCAAGCTGAAGCAGGACCCGCGGATCACCCGCGTCGGTGGTGTGCTCCGCAAGCTCTCGCTCGATGAGCTTCCGCAGTTCTGGAACGTGCTCAAGGGGCGACATGAGCGTCGTCGGACCTCGCCCACCGCTGCCGAGCGAGGTCAGCGAGTACAACGGAACGGTCTACCGACGCTTGTACATCAAGCCGGGAATCACCGGACTGTGGCAGGTCAGCGGTCGCAGCGACCTCTCGTGGGACGAGAGCGTGCGGCTGGACCTGCGCTACGTGGAGAACTGGTCCGTCATGAGCGATCTGATGATCATGTGGCGCACCGCACACGCGATGGTCCGGCCGAACGGCGCCTACTGATCGCGAAAGGAATTCGGAGCATCGCTCCGAAACGACCGGATCCGCGGCCGCCGTTCCCCCGCCCCCGTCGCCGGTGCCGTCTTTCAGACGCATCCCGCACCGACGTCCCCGCGGCCGCGGATCCCTCACTTCCGAAGACTCGCACATCTCGCGATGCGTGAATGTCTCGAACTCGACCCGCCCGCCGGGCAGGATGAACACATGACTTCGACCACCAGCCGTCGGCCGGGGGCGCGCGCGCCGCACGTCCTGATCATCGTGCAGAATCTGCCCGTGCCGCTCGATCGTCGGGTCTGGCTGGAATGCCAGGCGCTCGTCGCTCGCGGATACAGCGTGAGCGTGATCTGCCCGAAGGGTCCCGGAGATCCCGCGTTCCAGCGGCTCGAGGGCGTCGATATCTACAATTACCGGCCCGCGCCCGAGGCGAAGGGTCTCGCCGGGTTCGCGTGGGAGTTCGCCTACAGCTGGGTGCGCACCGCGTGGCTGAGTGTGAAGGTCCGCCGCCGCGGCGGTCGTTTCGACGTCCTGCAGGCCTGCAACCCGCCCGACACCTACTGGGCGCTGGCTCTGCTGTGGAAGCTTGCCGGCGTCCGCTTCGTGTTCGACCATCACGACCTCAACCCGGAGCTCTTCCGTTCGCGCTTCGGCGAGCCCGAAGGCGTGGCCAGGAAGCTGCAGTATCGGATGCTGGTCTGGCTGGAGCGGCGGTCATTCCGCACCGCCGCGCGGACCATCTCGACCAATGAGTCGTACAAGGCGATCGCGGTCCGCCGCGGCGGACGTGACGCGGCCGAGGTCACGGTGGTGCGCAGCGGGCCCGACACCCGCCAGATGCGGCCGATCGTTCCCGAGCACCCGCGCACGGCCGACACGGTCAACCTCGTCTACGTCGGCATCATGGGCCCGCAGGACGGCGTCGACACGGTATTGCACGTCGTGGATGGGCTCGTGCACCGGCGGGGTCGAACGAACGTCACCGCGACGTTGCTGGGCTTCGGCGACTGCCTGGCCGACCTGAAAGCCGAGTGCACGACCCTCGGACTCGACGACCACGTCACTTTCACGGGTCGCGTCGACCGGGTGCAGATGGCCGAGTACCTCAGTCGCGGCGACATCGGGCTGTGCCCCGACCCGCGGACGCCGCTGAACGATGTCTCCACGATGAACAAGACGATGGAGTACATGGCGTACGCGCTGCCGTCGGTCGCCTTCGACCTGCGCGAGACCCTCGTCTCCGGCGGCGATACGGTGCTGTACGCGCCCGACGGCGATCTCGGCGCCTTCGTCGATCAGATCGAGCGTCTCATCGACGACCCCGGCTTGCGCGCGAAGATCGGACGCAGCGCCCGACAGCGTGCCGCGGAGATCATGGACTGGCGCCCGCAGGCGGAGGCGTACGTCGGCGTGTTCGATGAGCTCACCGGACACCACCTCGATGTCCGGCTGTTCCCACGCCCGATGAGGGACCCGCTCTCCGACGCGCAAGGCCGGCCCTATGTCGATCTCCTCGACGCCGACGGCTTCGAGGCTTACATCGTGCAGCGCGGTGCCGTCTCCGCGCCCAGCGAACGGTGAACGACACCGCCGAAGGGCGCGCAGCGGCATCCGCCTCCGCGCTCTGCTTCGTCGTGGCGGCGCACGATGAGGAGGAGACCATCGGAGCGTGCCTGACGGCGCTCCTTCGCGAGGGTGTCGCCCCCGAACGCGTGGTGGTGGTGGCCAACGGATGCTCCGACCGCACCGCCGAGGTCGCGTCGGGCTACGGGGTGACCGTGGTGGACCGCCCCCAGCCCGGCAAGGCCGGTGCGCTCAACGCCGGCGACCTCGTTGCACCGACCGGACCCCGCGCCTACCTCGACGCCGACATCGTCATCCCCCCGGGAGCCGTGGCCGCGCTCGCGCGTCGGCTCAGCGCGGCACCGCGCGTGCTCGCGGTGGTTCCCGCCCGTCGCCTCGACACCCGTGGGCGCCCCCTGATCGTGCGGGCCTACTCCGCGATCAGCGAGCGGCTGCCCGCCTTCCGCGCGGTCTGTTCGGGCGTGGCCTCATCGTGCTCTCGGAGGAGGGTCGCTCCCGGTTCGGCGCGTTTCCCGATCTCGTCGCCGACGACCTCTTCATCGACTCGCAGTTTCTCCGCCGAGGAGAAGGGCGTGGCAGCCGACACGACGGTCACCGTCGAGGCGCCGTTCACCACCCGCGAACTGCTCGATCGGCTCGTTCGGGTGCGCAGGGGCAACGCACAGCTGCGGGCGGCGAGCGCCGCCCGGAGATGTCGACCTCGACGTGCGGCAGTCTGATAAAACGGCATGGCTCACGGTGGCTCTCGCGCGCCCGTGGTTGCTGCCCGCCGCCGCGGTCTACGCCGCCGTCACCGTCGCGGCAGCGCGCCGTGCGCGCCGCTCGAAGGGCTCTGCGATCGCCTGGAGCCAGGACCGCAGCTCCCGCAGGAACACATCGAACCACCGCCGGCGGAGGCACGTCATGACGATCAACATCTGCTTCCACGGGATCGGCACCTGCACACAGGAGCGCGAGCCCGGAGAGGCCAGGTACTGGGTGCGCGAAGCGCACTTCCTGCGCATCCTCGACGAGATCGCTCTTCACGACGACGTGCGCCTGAGCTTCGACGACGGAAACGTCTCCGACGCGGCCATCGCTCTTCCCGCCATGCAGGAGCGGGGGCTCGTCGGTGACTTCTTCGCCCTGGCGGGGCGGCTCGACGATCCCGCGAGCCTCACGCCCGGCGACCTGCGCGCGTTGCGCGGAGCCGGCATGACGATCGGCAGCCATGGGTGGGCCCACATCCCGTGGCGCGGCATGAGCGAGGACGTCGCCCACCGTGAGCTCGTCGAAGCGCGCCGTGCGCTCACGGAGGCCAGCGGCGGGCCCGGTAAATGACGCGGCGATGCCGCTCGGACGTTACGACCGGGTGCTCCTGCGGCGTCTGAAGCGGGCCGAGTACGCCGCCGTCTTCTCCAGCGACCGCTATCCGGCCCGCGCCGACGCCTGGTTCCAAGCGCGCTACAGCGTGACCGCCGCCGACACCCGCGAGTCGGTGCGGGACATTCTGACCCGGAGGAACCGTCTGCAGGATGCCCGCAACGCGCTGAAGAGTGCGATCAAGCGGGCGCGATGACGACCACCGCGGCGACAGCGTCCGAAGCCGGATGCTTGCGAGGACGATAATCGATTGAGCAGCGCGCGGGGCGCAGCTCATGACCGCGGCCGGGGGGCCGTGAACGGGGAACAGAAGCATGGGGATCACGCGATGAGCGCGGAGGATGACCGGCCGACAGGGGAGGCCGAATCGACGCCCACGGACGCAGGCGCCTCCGAGCAGGCGCCGAGCTCCGCCGCAGCGCCCGAGGACACCACCGCCGCGTCTGCCCGAACTGGGCTGACCACGGGGATGAAGCGTGTGATCGCCATCGTCGGCGCCGTTCTCGCCGCCGCCGTCGTCGGCATCGCCATCCTGATCGCCACCCCGCCGGCGGCACGGGCGGAGTGTCCGGGGGCCCCGCCGACGCGGGAGAACCCCGTCGCGGGCCGTCTCCCGGTGCGACGGCCGTGCCCGGCTCCGAGGTACAGTCACCGCCGCCCACCGCCGGGCAGCCGACCCAGCCGCCCCCCGCCCCGGCCACACCACAGCCCCTGGTACCGACGCCGTTCCCGTCCTCGGGCACGGCCGACGGTGGCCTCGTCGCGGGATACCCCACCGACGTCATGGGACCGCTCGATGGGTCCACCGTCGAAAGCAGCGCCCTCACATCGGACGGCCAGACCATGCAGGTGACGCTCGTCGCCCGCACGTCGGCGAGCGCCGCAGACGTCAGCAACGCCTATCGGGCGAAGTGGTCCGGCCTGGGTCTGGTCGATGCCGGTCCGGGCTCCGATCCCAACGCCCTGGCCTTCACGAATCCTTCCACGGCGCTCTCGCTGGGCTTCGCCGCACCGGGCGGGACCGACCAAGGCACCACCTACACCATCTACGGCGTCTTCCGGGCCGGGTGAGGACGACATGTACATGTCGTTCAGAAACTCCCCCCAGCCCGACGACGAAGACGCCGCGGTCGGTGGGGCGCAGTCCGCCGAGCACCGTCCCCGACGGTCGCCCCGCGGCATCCGTACGGTGTCTTCGACCGTCGGCACCCTGGGCATCGTGTCGATGCTCACCGACATCTCGTCGGAGTCGGTCTCGGCTGTGCTGCCGCTGTACATCACCAGTGCGCTCGGGCTGTCGGTGATCGCCTTCGGATTCATCGACGGGCTCTACCAGGGGGTCAGTGCTCTCGTCCGCATCGCGGGCGGCTACACCTCCGACCGCTCCGATCAGCCGAAGTGGGTCGCCTTCGCCGGCTACGGACTCGCGGCCGTAGCCCGCCTCGGGCTGTTGTTCGCCACCGGCTTCGCCGCCATCACCGCGGTCATCACGGCCGATCGCATCGGCAAGGGACTGCGTACCGCGCCACGCGACTCCCTCATCACGGCCTCGTCGCGTCCCGACAACCTCGCGACCTCGTTCGGTGTGCACCGCACCCTCGACAACATCGGGGCCGCGATCGGGCCTCTCTTGGCCTTCGTCATCCTGCTGATCATCCCCGACGGCTACCACACGGTGTGGGTGGCGTCGCTGGCGTTCGCCTTCATCGGCGTGGTGATCCTGGCGATCGCCGTGCCGAACCTCCGCTCTCGCGCTCAGGCTGCGGACGCCAGCCGGCAGAGCCGCCCGCGGTTCCGCTGGCGGACGGTCATGAGGGGACGCATGGGGCGCGTCCTGGCTGCGGCGGGGATCCTCGGTCTGCTCACCATCGGCGACGGCTTCGTCTATCTGGTACTGCAGGCGCGCAGCGACTTCGCCGCGCAGTGGTTCCCGCTGCTGTACGTGGGCACCAACGTCTCCTTCGTCATCTTCTCGATCCCTTTCGGACGACTTGCCGACCGCATCGGGCGCGCACGTGTCTTCGTGTTCGGCCATCTGGGCCTACTGGCCGCGTACGTCATCGCGGTGCTCCCCATGTCCGACCTGGCTGCAACGCTTCTGTGTCTGCTCTTCCTCGGATGCTTCTACGGAGCCACCGATGGAGTGCTCGCCGCTCTGGCGGCCCAGCTCAGCACGCCCGAGACGCGGGGCACGGGCATCGCCTCGGCGCAGACCGTCGTCGCCGTCACGCGCTTCGTCTCGGCGATCGGCTTCGGTCTGCTCTGGTACAGCATCGGACAAGTGACATCGATGTGGATCGTGGCCGGGCTCCTCGTGGTCGCGATCCCGCTGATCGCGCTGCTGCTGCGGCCGTTTCTGGCGGATCGGGGAGAGGTGACCCCGTGAGCGCCCGCATGAAGTGGCTCGTGATCGCCGTCGTGTCGGTGCTCGCACTGGGCGCCACCGCCGTCGTCGGCGTGGTGGCGTGGCAGCAGTATCAGGCGCGCAGTACCGCGCCCAGCGAGGTGCAGACGGCTCCCGCAGGCTCCTGGGCGACCGGTGACCGAATCGTCTTCCGCAATACGGCGCCCGGCCAGGGCTATGGTCTGGTCGCGAGCGTTCCGCTGACCGACCCTTCCGGCCCGCGGGCGATCACCGACGTGCCCTGCGATCGTGTGGACGCGACTGCGGAGGAGTTCTCCTGCCTTCTCACCGTGCGCGGAATCGCGCCGACCTACACCGGCACCCTGTACCGCAATGACGGGAGCGTCATCGAATCGTGGCCGCTGGCCGGTGTCCCCAGCCGCACGCGCATCTCGCCCGACGGCACGCTCATCGCCTCCACCGCCTTCGTCACCGGCCACTCGTACGCCGCCATCGGCTTCTCCACCGAGACAGTCGTGCACGGCACGGACGGCTCCAGCTCGGGCACGCTGGAGAACTTCTCCCTCATCATCGACGGGCAACCGGTGGCACCGCTGGACCGCAACTATTGGGGCATCACGTTCGTCGACGACAACGTCTTCTACGCCACCGCCGGGCTGACCACCACGGGCAAGACCTACCTCGTCAAAGGCGACCTGGCCGCACGTACCCTCACAGCCGTCGCCGACAACGTCGAGTGCCCCTCGCTCTCTCCCGACGGCACACGCATCGCGTTCAAGCGCGTGACGTCGGGGGCGGGGTCGACCGTCCACTGGAATCCGGCGATCTACGACCTGAACAGCGGCGCAGTGACTCTGCTGCCGGAGTCCCGCAGCGTGGACGACCAGATCGCCTGGCTCGACGACGCCACGGTGCTCTATGGGATGCCGAGCGCCGACGCACCCGGCGACAGCGACGTGTACCGGCTGCCCTCCGACGGCTCGGGCACGCCAGAGGTGTATCTGCGACACGCGTGGTCACCGTCGATCGTGCACGCACCGTGATCGCGGCCGACAGCGCGCACGAGTGCGGTGCGCCCGGGCCGACCGCGCCAGAGAGTCAGACGCGTGTGGCGCGTCCCCGGCGACGACGACGTGCGATGAGCAGGATGATCCATGCCACGAGGGCGCCGATGGCGGCACCGAGGGTGTTCGAGATCACGTCGCGCACGCTCGCCTGGCGGTCGGGGATGACGGTCTGGACGAGCTCGATGCCGGCCGACGCCGCCAGTGCCAGCGCGACGCCCCACCACGGCCGGTCGAACAGCATCGTCAGCAGAAAGCCGAACGGCACGAACAACGCGACGTTGCCGAAGAACTCGATCCACCCGTACCCGAACGCCGTCCAGCCGAGGTCGAAGCGCATCCAGTCGCCGATCGCTCCGACGATATCGGAATACGACACAGGGCTGAGCACGATCACGGCCACGGCGGCGATGTACAGGGCGAGGCACCAGATGACCCACGCGCGGCGCGGAGCAAGGACAGTCACGGCTCCACCTTCGCATATCGCGCCGACAGCCCCCGACAATCGGAGCAGCCAGGAATGAGCCCTCCCCGCGTGGCGATCTGCATCGTCACTTTCAACAGCGCCGATCTGATCGCGGATCTGGTCTCCTCGATCCCCTCCGGCGCGGCGGGGACGCGGGCCACCGTGGTGTTCGCCGACAACGCCTCCTCCGACGACACGGTCGCGCAGATTCGCGCGCACGCGCCGGACGCGGTCGTCGTGGAGACGGGCGGCAACCTCGGCTACTCCGGCGGTGTCAACGTCGCGATGCGCGCTGCCGGCGACCAGGATGCCTACCTCATCCTCAACGCCGACGTCCGTCTGACGGAGGGGTGCGTGGCGACGATGTTCGCCACCCTCACACCTCGGGTGGGAATCGTCGTTCCACGACTGATCGACGCCCGGAGTGAGATCATCTGGTCGATACGGAGAGAGCCCTCACTCCTCAGGGCATGGGCTGACGCCCTCATCGGTGCCGAACGTTCCGGCCGCATCGGCCGCCTCGGCGAGATCGTCACCGACCCCGCGGAGTATCGCGAGCCTCACGACGTCGACTGGGCAGAGGGATCGACACAGTTGGTGGGCGCCGCGTGCGCGCGCGCGTGCGGGCCCTGGGACGAGTCGTTCTTCCTCTACTCGGAGGAGACCGACTACGACCTGCGCGCGCGAGACGCCGGTTTCGCCGTCCGTTACCAGCCAGCGGCTGTCGCCCGGCACCTCGAAGGCGGCTCCGCCGGGTCGCCGAGCCAGTGGTCGCTCCTGGTCATGAACCGCGTGCGGCTGTACGCGCGCCGCCACGGGCGCATCCGGAGCGCGCTGTTCTGGCTCGCAGTTCTCGTGCGCGAGGGGCTGCGCGCCGCACGGGGGAGACAGACCAGCCGCGCAGCCGTGCGCGATCTCGTGCGACCGGCCCGCTGGCGCGAGCGGCCGGGACCGGCCTGGCTGGCGCGCGTGAGAGTGCATTCACAGGAATGAACGAGCCGTGAGAAACGGCTCATTTGCACGGGTTCAGACGCAGCGACCCCGTACGCTGATCGTCAGGTCCATCCCCCGACCGGACCAGAGGACGCCATGGCCCCCGCATTCCTGTCCCGCATAAGCCGTCGATCGTTGACCGCGGGAGCGATCGCCGTGGCGGTCGCTCTGACCATGACCGTCGTCGTACCCCAGGTCGTCACACGCCGCCACCCGCTCCCAACCGGTGACCATTTGGGGCGAAGGCGCACCGGCGAGCGCACTCTTGGATCCCGATCCCGCCGCGGTGACCCTCGGCACCAGATTCACCGCGTCCGTCAACGGGCAGGCGACGGGAATACGCTTCTACAAGACCGCCGGCATGACCGGCAAGCACACCGGGTTGCTCTGGAACTCGGACGGCGCACTGCTCGCCCGCGTCACGTTCACGGGAGAGAGCGCGACCGGCTGGCAGACCGCGCAACTGAGCAAGCCGGTGCAGCTGTCTGCGGGGAGGCAGTACACCGTTGCCTATCGGGTGCCCCAGGGCGGACGCTACGCCGCCACCGTCGGCTTCTCAGGGTCCTCGAGCACACCGCAGCTGAGCGTGGCCAACCGCAACGCGGGCACCTTCACGTACGGTTCGACGTCTTCACGCCCGAAGGACACCTGGCGATCGAGCCAGTACTGGGTCGACATCACTTTCGTGCCGTCCTCCTCGAGCGCGTCTCCGAGCCCGACGGCGTCGAGTTCGGCATCGCCTTCTCCGTCGGCGACACCGCGCCCGGTGGCTACCGCTCCGGCGTCTCCCGCCCCCCAGCCACCACCCGTCAAGGCGCCCACGCCACAGCCGTCGACCCCGCCGTCGGGCGGATCGGGCGGATCCGGCGGAAGCACCGGCGGCGGTTCGACAGGCGGCACGGGCGCGTTCCCGACGGCCGCGACCGCCGGCCTCCCGGCAGGCTGGAAGCCGGCGACGACAACCTCCGGCGACATGAGCATCACGACGCCCGGTGCCGTCGTGCAGGACCTTCGCATCAGCAACGCCGTCATCTACGTCGAGGCACCCAACGTCACGCTGCGCCGAATCGAGGGCACGAACGTGCGTGTCTTCAACACCGCCGGCAGCGGCTGCAACAGCGGCCTGGTCGTTGAAGACTCCACGTTCCACGGCAGCTACTCCGCAAACGGTGACTCGGTGATCGGTGACGGCGGCTACACCGTGCGGAACGTGGTCATCGACAACGCCTACGAGGGATTGCGGGTCGGCTACGCCGACCTCTGCGGCGGCGTCACCGTCGAGAACACCTACATCAAGATCGTGCCGCCGCCCGGCTGCGGCGATTGGCACGGCGACGGTATCCAGGGCTACACCGGCGGACCGCTCACCGTGAGAAACAGCGTCATCGACTTCGACGAGGGCAACGGCTGCTACGGAACCGCCGCCTTCTTCTACCCGGCCGGGCAAGGCAACACCAGCGTCGACATCAACGGCCTCATCGTGCAGGGCGGGGGATACCCGTTCCGTCTGGGCACGGGCGGCTCGGTGCGCAACCTCTTCGTCGTCCGCGACGAATGGGGCTACGGGCCGACCGAAGTCAACTGCGGGCTGCTGTCCGCTTGGCAGGCTCAGACCGCACAGCTCAACGGCGCGGGCCAGCCGGTCAACGCCCGCCCGCTCACCTGCGGTTGAGACGCGCGCACGCGGCGGGGCTCCGACGACTGCGGGGGGCTCCGCCGCTTCCGTGCGTCAGAACGGCAGTGGGCGCCGACTCATCTTCGCGAACGCCGCCGCCATGCCGATGAGAAGAAAGAGAGTGCCCATCGTCATCGGGAAGGCGAACGCGTCGAAGAACGCCAAGCTGACGAAGCCGGCGAGAATTCCGCCGGCAAGCGCCGTGGCCAGTTCGTCCGACCCGACCGGGCCATCTCGGTAAGCGCGCACCATCTCCCCGATCGCGACGACCGCGAGGGCGATGAGGGCGATCGTGCCGACGAGCCCGATCGACACCAGCATCCCGAGGTATTGGTTGTCGAAGATCCGATACTTCGGCAGGAACGTTCCCAGCCCCCGTCCGAACAGAGGATGCTGCACGATGAACGCTTCGGCGAAACTGAAGCTATCGGTGCGCGACGAGATGCTGGGGTCCTCTTCGGCACCGGCGAAGAGGTTGACGATCGACGTGACGAGTCTCGGCATCGCCACCGCGGCCACCGCGATCCCCGCCACCACGGCGATGAGGAAACGTCGGCGCTCGCGCGCCGTCCACGCGACCATGCAGACCGCAACGGCGACGATGGCTCCGAGATACGCCGAACGCGACGATGACATCCCGATCACGGCTGCGATCGCCACGGCCGGGAACCACCGCAGCACGAGCGGACGATCCCTGTGCCGCAGCGCGACGTACAGGGCCAGCGGCAGGATCATCGCCATGATCGCACCGAACTCGATCGGGTGGATGGCCGTCCCCGTCGGGCGTACCAGGCCGTTGCGGAGGTAGACGATCGCCTCGGATACGGGAGTCAGGCCGGGTACGGAGATCAGATCGACCACTGCTCGCTTGGTGAAGAACTGCGCGATGCCCAGGACGCCCATTGAGCCCCCCGCACAGCACGAAGCGCCAGATCAGCGTGTCGAGCCTCTTGCGCGACGGTATTCCATCCGCCGCGAGAAGCGTCGTTCCCGACCACGACAGCAGCGACAGGATCGCCACGTCCGCAGGACTCATCTCGTCGGAGTTGATCGGGAGCGACATCGCCATCACGTACGACAGGCCGACGCAGAAGATGAAGGCTCCCAGCGCCCACCGGATCGGCTGCGGGCGCAGCACCGCCGCGGGTTCTGTGCGCAGCAGCGCGGTCAGCACCCACAGACCGAGACTGCCCAGGCCCAGCACCATCGAGACCGCGCCCGCGCTGCCCAGCGGGCCTATGACCAGCCGTGAAGGAATGGCGAAGAGCACGATCATGTAGAGCGTGAGCCAGCTCACCGAGTCGAACGACTCGGTGAGTCCGGGCAAGAACGTGCGGGGCCGCGTGGTCTCGGCGCCGGCGAAGACGAGTTGGTCATCCGTCCGCGGTGCGCACGGCGCGCCGGAGCGGGCCGATCATGACGGGTTGCGGTGGGTGAGGTCGGCGCGCCGCGCCGGCGCCGCCGGGACAGGACTGGAGACGAAACGACGAGCGTCGTCGAACGTCACCTGTTCGTCAGCGGCGTACCGCTGTTCCTCGATGGAGGGCGGCGGCACCGAGACGGGCCCGGCGGGGTTGCCGATGACGGGGGCCTTCAGCCGGCGCCGTTTGGGCAGCGCCGCGTCGAAGGCGTACACGGCCAGCACCGTCAAGGCCAGACCGCCTCCGATCCCGACGATGAGCAGGCGGATGGTTCCGCTCTTGTTCTCCTCGGCTTCGACGTCCATCGTGAGCGGCATCGACTTCACCCGAGAGGCATCGGGCACCTGCACCTCGTTCTGGAGGCGCGCAAGAGTGTCGGGGATGGACTGTGCCGTGTACGTCAGCATGCTGATGGCACCGTCGGCGGACGCGGCCTTCACGTCGACGGCGATCACGGGGCCGCGAGTGGATTCCTCCATCGACACGGCCACGTCGGCCTTCGGGTCCTGCGTGGCGATCTGCTCCTTGAGGGCGTTGCTCGAATATGCGGCGACGACCACGCGCGCCGGGATCTCCAGACCCCCCAACGCGAGGAACGGATTCGTCCCGGTGTCTTGGCTCACCGGTGGAAGCAGCAGGACGAGCCCGCGCGCGGTGTATTCCGGCGGGCTGATCTGCGGCACCGCCCAAGCGATGCCGCCGGTGACGATCAGACCGACCACCACGATGTACCAGCGCCGCTTGAGTGCGCCGATGACGCGACTGAACGCCATCGAATCCCCTTCACCCGCGACCGACGGCCGCTTCTGCACCTTATCGCCATCGCCGGGTACGGCATAGCGAATCCCATGGGCCTCTCAGCCGCCGGGATTAGGCTTCCCCTAGCGAAAAACGCTAGAGCATGTACCTGATCGTTTGTGGGGAGCGATGACACTCACCTCGCTGCTGGAGGCGCTGCGGCGATTCTGGGCGATCGTGGTGCTGGGGGCACTCCTGACGGCGGGGGGCGTGTACCTCGCCACCCGGTCGCAGCCCGTGTACTGGACGCGCACCCAGGCGGTGTTCATGGCGCCGTCGAGCACGCTCTTATCCGAACTCCCTGCAGACCAAGTCTGAAGACCTGATCATCACCGCCGGTCTCGTGGCCAAGCGCTTGGCCGGCCCCTCGGAGCCGCTGAAGTTCGCCGGCACCGACGCCAATCTCGTCGGCATCCCCCCGACGGGCGAGGACTACTGGATTCGTCTTCCCGACACAGGCGGGCAGTGGGCGCCGAACTTCTCCGATCAGTTCCTGCTCGTCGATGCCGTCGGAGCGACCCCCGCGGACGCGATGCGCAATCGCGACACGGCGCTGGCACTCATCAGCAGCGAACTCTCTGCGATGCAGCGCGAGATGAAGGTCGCGCCCGTCAACGACATCACCGTGAAGACGGTGCCGGAGTCGTCGGTGGTCGTGCCGATCAAAGGCAGCAAACTCCGCGCCGGGGGTATGGCGGTCGCGCTGGGCGCGATGGCAACCCTCGCGGCCGTCGTCGCCCTGCAGACGCGCGCGAGCCGGCGTCCGCTGTTCTGGCCGCGCGGTCTCCCGAGCCGAGCACGGCGTGATCGCCGTCTGCGGCGGAAGACCGTCTCTGCGCCGCTACCCTGATCGAGTGGCCTCCGACATCCAACTCGCCCCGATCAGCGCCGACGATGTCGCAGAGGCTGCGCGCTTCCTCCACGACGAGCTGAACCCGGCCGTCAGCGCCGCGGCGTGGTCGGTGCTGCTCGCTCCCCCGTGGGGCGCGATCGGCCCCGATCGTGGATTTCTTCTGCGCGACGCGGGTGGAGACATCGTCGGGGTCTACGCGGCGGTGTACTCGAACCGCGAGACCGAAGCGGGGCCGGTGACGGTGTGCAATCTGGCGGCGTTCTGCGTTGTCGAAGAGCACCGCGTCCAGTCGTTGCGGCTGGTGCGGGCGCTGCTCCGGCGCAAAGACGTGGTGTTCACGGATCTCTCGCCGAGCGGCAACGTGGTCGCGATGAACGAGCGGCTCGGCTTCGCCCGGCTCGACGCTGACACGCGGCTGACGGTGAACCTTCCTCGGCCCGCCCAGAGCAGGGTCACGATCTCCACCGCTCCCGAGCACCTCGCGGCTGTCCTCACCGGTCGTGACGCGCAGATTCACGGCGATCACCGCGACGCTCCCGCGGCACGCGAAGTGCTGGTCGAGCGCGACGGCCGCCATGCCTACCTGATCTTCCGAGCGGACAGGCGCAAAGGACTCCGCCTGTTCGCGACACCCCTGTATGTCGGCGGCGATCGCGGACTCCTGGCCGAAGGCGTGGCCGAGCGTCGCCGCGCACCTGCTGCGGCGGCACGGTCTGCCCTTCACGCTCGCGGAGAAGCGGGTGCTGGGATTCGTGCCCCGCTTCGGCAGGCAGTTGAAGCAACCCCGCCCGCGGATGCACCGCGGAACCGGCCTCGAGGCCGACGCGATCGACTATCTCTACAGCGAGCTCACCCTCGTCTCCTGGTGATCGCGGCCGGCCGGTCAGGCCTGGGCGATCTTTCCGTCGACGAAGGCGGTGAGAGTGCCGACCGTCTCGAACAGCTCCGCACCGAATTCGTCGTCGTCGATCTGGATGTCGAAACGCTCCTCGATCGCGGCGACCAGCTGCACCACCCCGAACGAATCCAGCTCGGGGAGAGCGCCGAACAGGGCAGTATCGGCCGTGAGGTCCTCGGGCGCCTGCGGCAGCTCCAGGGTCTCGATCAGCACGGTGCGGACGGCGTCGATGGTGTCGGCCATTTTGTCTCCTGAGTTCGGTCGGATCAGACGAGCACCTCGGCGGGCGCCGGGTGTCCGAGGAAGGCGGTCGGGCTGGCGGTGAGGCCGTACGCTCCGGCCTGGAAGATCACGACGAGGTCATCGAGCTCGACGTGCGGGAGGGTGATGTCGTCGCCGAGGAGATCCAGCGGCGTGCAGAGGCATCCGACCACGGTCACCGCGTCGTCGGCGCTCTGCGCCACCCGGTTGCCGACGACGATCGGATAGTTGCGCCGGATCGCCTGTCCGAAGTTGCCGGACGCAGCCAGCTGGTGGTGCATGCCGCCGTCGACGACCACGTCCGTGCGCCCCCGCGACTGCTTCACGTCGAGCACGCGCGTGACGTAGATGCCGCACTCGCCGACCAGGTAGCGACCCAGCTCGATCACGGGACTGGCGTACGGGAAACGCTCCGCCACGGGTCCGTCGACGAGTTCGGCGAGCCCGGCACCGACGGCGTCGAGGTCCAGCGGCTGATCCCGCTCGGTGTAGGGGGTGCCGAATCCGCCGCCCAGATTGAGGTAGCGCGGGGGCGTCGAAAGGTGCTCGGCGAGATCCGTGACGAGATCGACGGTGCGGCGCTGCGCCTCGGCGATGATCTCGGCGTTGAGGTTCTGCGAGCCGGCGAACACGTGGAAGCCGAGCACGTCCACCCCCCGCCGAGGCGAACTCGGCCAGCACCGACGGCACCTGTTCGGCGTCGATGCCGAACTGCTGGGGCCCACCGCCCATCCGCATGCCCGACCCCTTCACGGCGAAGTCCGGGTTCACCCGCACCGCCACCGTCGGGGTGACGCCCAGCTCGTTCCCCCGGCGGCGACGACGCGAGAGAACTCCGTCCGCGACTCCACCTCCACGATGATCCCCGCAGCAACCGCCTGCCGGATCTCGGCGGGAGCCTTGCCCGGCCCCGCGAAGCTCACTCGGTCGGGCCGCATCGTCGTGTCGAGGGCCGCCTGCATCTCCAGCGCGGAGGCGACGTCGATGCGGTCGACTCGGCGCGCGAGGTGCTGCACGACGGCCGGCATCGGGTTGGCCTTCATCGCGAAGCTCAGCTCGACCCGCTCGGGCAGCGCGGCGCGCAACCGATCGATGCGTGCATCGAGCAGGCCCCGATCGTAGGCGAAGAACGGGGTGGAGGCGACACGAGCGGCCAGCAGGCTCAGCGGCATCCCGCCCACTCTGCAGCTCGCCGTCGAGAGCGCCGAACGGCGCCGCGTGCTCGTGCGGCTTCATGCCGTCACCTCCGCCTTGATGAGATTGCGGTCGAACTTGCCGTTGGGCGAGCGCGGGAGCTCGTCGCGCACGACGATCTCCCCGGGCACCATGAACAGCGGCAGGGCCGCGCGCAGCGCCGTCGTCAACGCCGATGCGTCGAGGCTCTCGCCCGCCGGGGGTGGCGACCAGCACGATGCGTTGGACCGAGAGCCGGATCGTCGCCGATCGCGACCGCGTCGCGCACCAGACCCGTCCCGAACGCCGCCTCCTCCACCTCGCTGGGGCTCACGCGATATCCGGACGTCTTGATCATGTCGTCGCGGCGTCCGACGAAGAAGGGGAAACCCTCGTCGTCGGCGACCACCCAGTCGCCCGACCACACCGCGCGCTCGGGGGCGCGCGCCACGGCTCGCCGGGATGCACGAAGGGGCGATAGCGCTCCGCGGTGCGCTCGGGATCGTTCCAATAGCCCAGCGCAACGAGCGCGCCGCGGTGGACGAGCTCGCCCTCCTCCCCCGGATCGCACACGGTGCCGTCCTCGCGCAGCACCAGGATCTCCGCGTTCGGGATCGCCTTTCCGATCGAATCGGGTCGGCGGTCCACCTCGGCGGGGTCGAGATAGGTGGAGCGGAACGCCTCGGTGAGCCCGTACATGAGGTACGGGTCTGCGGCGGGGAAGATCCCCCGCAGACGGTCCAGGGTGGGCCGCGGCATCCGTCCACCGGTGTTCGCCCAGTAGCGCAGAGACCTCGTGGCCTCCTCGGGCCACGGCGCGTCGATCAGTTGCAACCACAGCGGCGGCACGCAGGTGAGGCCCGTCACACCGTACTGGGCGCACAGCTTGGGGACTTCTCGCGGAAGCAGGTAGTTCATCAGCACGCAGTGCGCACCGACGGCGAACGCGGTGGTGACCTGGCTCAGACCCGCGTCGAAGCTCAGCGGCAGCACGCTGAGAATGACGTCCGCCGCCGTGTTGTTCAGGTAGGTGCTGACGCTCTCGGCGCCGACGATGAGGTTGCGGTGGCTGAGCACCACCCCCTTGGGCCGACCCGTCGAACCCGAGGTGTACAGGATGGCTGCCGGTCGAGGTCGACGGCACCGGAAGGGCACGGTCGAGGGGGCGTCGGAGTCGGCGTGCCACTCGTGGCGCCGGGGCCCGTTCTCATCGGGCTCGCCGACGGACCCGACGACGATCACGTCGGCGACGGCGGCCGGCAGGTGCCCGGCAAGCTGGGGCAGTCGATCCGCCGAGGTGATCAGGATCTCTGCGCCGCTGTCGGTCAGGATGTGCCCGACCTGCGGCGCCTTCAGCACATGGTTGACGGGCACGAACATCGCACCCGCCGCCGACGCGGCGAACATCGCCACGACGGTCTCGATCCGCTTCTCCAGATAGATGCCGACCCGGTCGCCTCGACGCCACCCCCAGCGACTGCAGCTGGGCGGCCACCGACTGCGCCATGCGCCAGACCTGCGCGTAGGTGACCGTCTGCGAGCGGTAGGAGAGAGCGGGCGCATCGGGGGTGCGCGCTGCCGCCCCGGCCAGCAGATCGTGGAACTGGACGCGACTCATGCGCCGTACACCTCTTCTTCGATGATGCGGACGAGGTCGGCCTGAGCCTTCGTCCAGCCGAATGTCCGGACGGATGCTGCCGCCTGACGCGCGAGTTCGGCGCGGTCCGGATCCTCCACGGCCGCGCTCAGCGCGTCGGCGAGGCCGAGTGGAGTCGGCGGGGCCCAACGAACCTGGGCGTTGTCGAGATCGGCCCGCGAGTGCGGCGAGTCGTTGACCACCGGCACGGTGCCGGCGGCGAGCATCTCTTCGGCGACCAACGAGATGTTGGTGAACGACATCGCGAGCCCCGCGATGCTGCGGTTGTACAGCGCGTTCAGTTCGCCCGGGGTGAGACGCCCGTGCTGAGTCGCCGGGAAGCGCAGCCCGGGCACCTCCGAACCGTAGAGATGGATCTCGATGTCGGGATGACGTCGGTGGAACTCCTCCAGGGCCAGCGAGGCCAACCAGAAACCGCGCCGGGGGACGTCGGGCCGCGCGTAGAGGACGACGCCCGTGCGGGGCTGCTCGGGCAGCAGACGGTACACGTCGCTGCCGACGCCGAACTCGGTGACATCTGGGGCGATGCCGATCTCCGAGCGCAGCAGTGCAGCGACCACCTCCCCCAGGGCCACATTGCGGTAGCCGAAGCGATAGCTGTCCTCGGCGAGGGAGTACATCGATCCCCGCGGGTAGAAGAACGGTTCGAAGTCCTGGATGAAATACAGACGGCGCATCGCGCCGTGACCGCGTCGGGCCAAGACGTGGGCGGTGTCCCACGACGAGGCGACGGCGGCGTCCATCCCCGAGATCCCGTCCCGGGCATCGTGCACGGCCGCCCTCAGCGCCGGCCACCATCCGCGGATGACCTCCTCGTGCGCGCGCACGTCGCCGCCGTAGCGGTCGTAGAGGAAGAGGTGGCACTCGTGACCCGCGCGCTCGAGAGCCTCGACCATGCGGAAGAGCGTGGTGTGCCCCCCGGAGCCCGCGCGCGGCGGAGCGGTGACCCAGCCGACACGCAGGGGCGTGCCCCGCTCGGGGCGAGACGCAGGCACCGGCAGGTCGAGGCGGGTGGAGTCGGCGACGTCTTCGTCGAGCAGCTCCTGGGTGAGTCGATCGGCGTCGAATCGGCGGTACGCCCAGCGCGCCCCGCGCGGGGCGAGGCCGCGCGGCCCCTCCGCACGCAGCAGCCGCAGCGCCTTGCTCACACCGCTCACGTCTGGCTCCCCCCTCCGGCCGTGGGCCTCTCAGCGCCGTAGTCTCTCACGTTCTGCGGCTCGTACACACCGCTGCGGCGCCAGCGGGCAGCGCGCACGCGATCTCGCCAGCGTCGGCGCAGGCGTGGCAGCATCCCGATTGCGCGCGCGAGCGGAGCAGGCAGACGACGGGCACGGTCCAGCGCTCGGGCGTACGCCCGACCCGCGGGACTGCGGTCGATGGTCGGATCGCACGCCACGGCGAATGCCGAGAGCTGCACGGCCAGCTCACTCTCGCGGCCGCGATCGACGTCGCGACGCGCATACGCGAGCGCCTGGCGCGCGACCGCCCGGATAGCGCTGTCATGCAGCGCGTCGATCTCCTCGGCCGTGGGCGAGACCCCGTCGGCGGCCTCACGCAGACCGACGCACAGCACGTCGAAGGCGTCGCGGATCTCATTCAGGATCACGCGAGGGTCGTCGGCTCGCAGCGACAGGCTCGCCGGATGATCGCGGTGCCAGGCCTGATCTGCTCCCTCGACGTACGCGATGTCGGAGTGGGCCGGCGATGCGCAGCCACATCTCCATGTCGTGGGTGTGCGCCAGGGGCCGCTGTCCGCCGACCCGATCGACGACGCTTCGGCGCATCATCACCACCTCCGGCGATGTGATGACATTGTCGCCGGCTTCGCACCGGGCACGAAGCCAGTCGGCACCGAGCCAGATCGTCCACCCCGTGACCGTTTCTCGCGGCACGGGCAGCTCATCGCCCTCGAAATGCAGCGGATGCCCGTACACCAGACCGACGGACGGATGCCGCTGCAACAGCGCCACCGCACGCTCGAGCGAACCGGGAGTGAGGAGATCGTCGGCGTCGAGGCGGACGAGGAACTCTCCCCGCGCCTGGGCCAAGCCCGCGTTGAAGGTGTCGACCGGTCCGCTGTTCACCCGGTTGCGCAGCACGCGTACGCGTGAGTCACTCGCGGCGATCGACTCGGCCACCGCGGCGCTGTCGTCGGTGGAACAGTCGTCCACCACGATGACGTCCACCTGCACACCCACCTGCCGGAGGGCGCTGCCGATCGCGGCGGGAAGGTACCGCGCGTAGTTGTAGCACGGGATCACGACCGTCACCGTGGCCGGAGCGGAGAGCGGGTGAGGGGTCGCCCGTCGCGCGAGGAGCCGCTTCGCTGGGCGAGAACCCCCGTGAGTGAGTCGCGGCATCCTCACACGCCCTCCGCGTTCCAGCGCCGCCATCGCAGACGCCACTGCAGGTCGCGGGCGACACGGCCCACCGGACCGCGCCAGGCCGTGGGCCCCGCAATCCACCGCCCCGCCGGATGAGCGCTCCAGTCGCGCGGCGAGACGGCGAAACTCCGCGGCCGACTCAGCGCCACCATCGGGCCGTCGCAGCGCCGAGACCGACAACTCTCGCGCGTTGCGTGTCAGCGAGGCGTAGGCGATACGACGCAACCGCGCCGAGTCGGCGATGCCGTCCTCCTCGGCGAAGAACAGGTCGACGGCGTCCGCGCGGGCGCCGAGGTCGGCCAACTCGATGTCGGCGACGGAGCGCTGCAGGCTCTTGCCGTGCACGCGGTACAGCCCCTGTGCCGGACCCTTCACGCGTCCGACCGCACCTGAGGCGGCCAGCCGCAGCCACCAGTTGTAGTCCTCCGCCCAGCGCAGTCGGGTGCGGTAGCCCCCGGTCGCCTCCACGGCGGAGCGGCGCAGGAACACCTTCGGGCTGGAGGATGACGTTGTGGCCGCGCCGCAGCACCCGCTCCAGCCACGCCGCTCCTTCCCAGATCGTCCACGAGGTGACCGGACTCTCGGGCAGGACGGGAGGATGCTCGTCCGTGAACTCCACCGCGCGGCCGTAACAGAACGCGACCTCCGGGTGCGCACTCATCAGACTCGCCGAGCGGGCCAGGGATCCCGGCGTGAGCAGGTCGTCGGCGTCGAGCTTCACGACGAACTCGCCCGTGGCCAGCGCCAGCGCCTCATTGTAGGTCTCCACGTGACCACGATTGGTCTCGTGCACGACCAACCGAACACGCGAGTCGGCCTCGACCAGACGACGTGCGACGGCGACGCTGTCGTCAGACGAGGCGTCGTCCACAATCGTGACATCGACCTCGACTCCCCGCTGATCCAGGGCCGATCGCACGGCGGCCTCCACATAGCGGCCGTAGTTGTAGCACGGTACGACGACGCTGACGCGCGTGCCGGGCGCTGCCGGAGGAAACGGCGGCAGCTGCCGCATCCCGTCACTCATGCCGATCTCCCCCGGACTCGACGATCGTCCCCTGAGCGGCGGGCGCAGCCTTCGAACGACGACCGAACACCCGCGAGAACGCCTTGCCCGCGAGTCGGCGCAACTCGGCCGTGGTGCGCGGCAGGAACAGGCGCACCGCACCCACCCACACGACGGCGATCGTCAGACCCACGCACACCAGACCCACGACACCCGGAAGGCCCCTCGTCAACGCCGCCACCGCGGAGCCCGCCGCGCCGACCACGAGTCCCATTCCGAGGGCCTGGAGGAACGGCACCGCGAGCACCCACCACCGTGTCCGGAGGCGGTGGGCCACGAGCGGCCAGCGCACGACGGTGGCCACCAGAGCGACCCCCGACGAATCCGAGAGCGACCGCACCGAGCCCGAACGGGGCGAGCACCCACGTCGTGGCCACCGTGAGAGCGTCGATCACCACCGCGTAGACCAGCCATGCGCCCGGCCGCCCCAGACCGTAGAAGAGGCCGTTGTCGAGCGACGCGCCGACGGTGAGGATGCCGGCGACCGCCAGCGCCTGCGCGGGGCTGACGCTCTGCCCCCACTGCGAACCGAAGAGCAGCGAGATGATCTCCGGTGCCCCGGCGACGATGAACACCATCACCGGGATGACGATGGCGTAGATGAGCGACTGCGCACGGCCGTATGCCGCTGCCAGGCGCGACACGTCCGCGCGGATCTGGGCGAACACCACGGTCGAGACGGGGGTCACCGCGGTGGCGGTGAGATCCTGCGCCGTCTGGATGAGCTTCTGCGCGATGCTCAGGTACCCGAGAGGCCGGTCAGACCCAGCGTCGCGACGATGATGGCGTTCTCCGCCCACACACGGGTGAGGGCCACCACCTCGACGGCGACGACGTTCAAGCCGTACCGGAACATGCGCCGGAACTCCGCCCACGAGAAGTCGAGAGTGGGGAGCCAGCGCGCGGCCGCCCACACCATGATCGTGGTCACCAGCTGCGTCAGCACCGTCTGCACCACCAGCGCCCACACCCCGAAGCCCAGGAGCGCGAGGACGATCGCGGCGATCTGACCGGCCACACCCGCACCGAAGGACTGCACCGCCAAGGCGCGGAAGCGCAGCTGACGTCGCAGCAGCGCCATCGGGACCGCGCCGAGCGCGGTGAAGAGCACGGCGGGCGCAAGTCCCCACATGATCCCGGCGACGCCGGGCGCGGCCAACAGCGACTCGAGGGGGATGCCGATGGCCCCGAGACCCACAGCGAGCACTGCTCCGGCGGCGGCGGAGTACCAGAAGGCTGTGGCGTAATCGGTGCGCCCCGGGTTGTCCGCCTGGACGAGGTAGGTCGAGAACCCGAGGTCGGCCAAGAGGTAGACGAAGGGGACCACCGACATCGCCACGGCCACGAGTCCGAACGCGGTCGGATCGAGCAGACGTGTGAGGATCACGATCGTCAGAAGACCGAGGATGCGGCTGAACCACTTCTGGGCGGTCATCCACAGCACCCCGCCCGTCGCACGGACGGAGTAGCCGTCGCCGCTGGCGTCGAGGTCGACGCTCATTCGGGCACCCCGCGTCCGCTGGCCCGCCGCGCGGCACGCCGCAGCCCGGGGAATCGGATCGAGACGTGGTACTTCACGATCTCGAGCGTCAGCGCCAGCGGTCGACGCAGCCGCTCCCGCCGCGTGGGTCGAGGGCGAGCGAGCGTCTCGCGGTAAATCGCGTCGAGGTGGGTCGCGGCCGCCTCGAGGCTGTAGCGCTCGACGACGAGCTCACGGCCGAAAACGCCCAGTCGATCACGATCAGCCGAATCGGCGCGCAGCAGTCGGCCGAGCAGCTCCGCGCACACCCCTGCGGAGTCGACACCGTCACCGACGCCATACCAACCCTGGTCGAGAAAGACGGGCAGGTTCTCCTCGTCGGCGATACGCCAGAAACCCTGTTCACCCTGGACGAGAAGAGGCTTGCCGAGCGCCATCGCGCGCAGCCCGGAACTGCCCATGCCCACCGCGACATCGGCAGCCGCGTAGTAGGGCAGCGGATCGGCTCGCTGACCGAGCACGTGCACCGCCTCACGTCCGGCGGCGGCGTTGGCATCGGCCGCAGCCGCCTCGACAGCCTCGCGCGCCGGCCCGTCGCCCACGACGGCCAGATGCACCGGAAGCTCACCCGCGAGACGGCCCACCGCGGGGATGAGGGCGAGCAGGCCGTCGAGCTTCGATGGGCTTGCATCCGACGACAGCCGCCCCACCACGACGACCAACAGGTCGTCGGGGCCGGCACCGCACTCTGCTCGGATGACCGCGAGCGCCGCGTCGTCGACGGCGCCGGGTCGGAAGGCGCGGGTGTCGACCGGCGGCTCGATGAGGTACGCCGTGCGTCCCTCGCGCTGAGCCCGTCCGTACAGCTCCTCCGTTCCCAGCACGACCGGCACGGTCTCGGGCACGAAGTACGGGTAGTCCATCGACAGGATCGTCGAGAGCACCGGCATCCCGAGCCCCCAGGCCACCCCGTAGGCCGCGTCGACCGTCGGCGCCCACTCGTAGGCGTGGACGAGATCCGCGCCCACCGCCCTGGCCAGCCGCCGCAGCTCACGGATGCGCCGCAACGACGGCGCACGCTCCTTCAGAACGCTGAAGTGGGTCTCCACGTCCATCGCACGCGCCCGCTCGGCGAGTTCGCCGTCGGGCGCGTAGAGCACGACCTCGTAGTCGGGCCGCCGCGCGATCTCCTCCGCCAGCTCGAGAGCGTTGATCTGACTTCCGCCGATCTCGAAGTTGTGCGGGGCGACCAACACTCGCAGAGGCCCGTCGGGTCGCTTGGCGTCGTTCATCCCCCGGCCGTGCCCACGCTCTCACGCAGAGCGGCGACCACCGCGTCCTGCTGAGACTCGGTGAGATGCGGGAACATCGGGAGGGACAGGATGCGGTCGGCCGCCGCCTCCGCGACGGGGAACTGTCCGCGCCGCCCGCCCAGGCCCGCATACGCTTCGGTGAGGTGGACCGGTGTGGGGTAGTGGATACCCACCCCGATGCCCGCGGCGTCCATCCGAGCCATCACGCCGTCGCGGTCGTCGACGCGCACGACGTAGAGGTGCCAGACGTCTTCGTTCCCGACACGCGTGCCCGGCGTGCGCACGCCCTCGACGTCGGCGAGGAGCGCGTTGTAGCGCTCAGCGGCCGCTCGGCGAAGCGCGTTCCAGTCGTCCAGGCGACGGAGCTTGGCCCGGAGGACGGGAGCCTGGATGGCGTCGAGCCGGGCGTTCATCCCGATCCGGTCGTGCACGTACTTGACGGAGCTGCCGTGCGCGGCGACGTTTCGGATGAACGCCGCGATGTCGGCATCGTCGGTCATCACGGCACCCGCGTCGCCCGCGGCGCCGAGGTTCTTGCCGGGGTAGAAGCTGGTCGCCGCGACTCGGGCGAGCGACCCGGCACGGCCGGCGATGCTCCGCGCCCCCTGGGACTGCGCGGCATCCTCCACGACCACGAGGTCGTGTGCGTGGGCGATGGGGAGGATCTCCTCCACCGGCGCGGTCTGACCGAACAGGTGCACCGGCGCGATGACGCGGGTGCGGTCCGTGATGGCCGCCTCGACGGCTGACGGGTCGATGAGGAGGTGCTCCTCGTCGACGTCGACGAACACCGGCACGGCGCCGATGCGCGACGCCGCCTCCGCCGTCGCGATGAACGTGTTGGCCGGCATGATGACCTCATCGCCGGGCTGCACCCCCACGGCGCGGTAGGCCAGCTCGAGGGCGTCGGTGCCGTTGGACACACCCACGACGTGCTCGACACCGATGTAGTCGGCGAACTCGCGCTCGAACGCAGCCACCTCGGGGCCGCCGATGAACGCCGCCTGCGCCGCCTGCGCCGCCCATACGGGAAGAAGTTCGTCGGCGATCTCGGCCTGCTGTGCTGCCAGATCGAGGAACGGGACCTTCGTGCTCACGTGCGCTCCAACTCTCGTGCGGGCACCCCGGCCCAGATCTGGTCGTCGGGAACATCGGAGAGCACCATGCTCCCCATGCCCACGGTGGACTGTGCGCCGACGCGCACGCCCTGGCGGATGCCGGCGTTCATGCCGACGTATGCCGCCTCGCCGATGTGCACGCCGCCGCCGAGGGCCACTCCGGCCGCCAGCGTCGTGAAATCTTCGAGGACGTCGTCGTGCGTCACCGTGCAGTTGGGCATGATCACCACGTGACTGCCGATCCGCACGTCGGCGGTGATCACGGTGGCGTCGAGGATGATACTGCCCGCACCGATGATGCTGGAGGTGCCGATCCGCGTCGAGCGTGCCGCGAACGTGTCGAAGCGATCCTCGTCGACGCCGAAACGCCGAAGTCGTCGAACGACGTTGCGGCGCTTCTCGCTCGGCCCCACACACACCAGCAGACGCTCCTCACGGTCGGGCGCCGAAGCGATCGACCCCACGACGGGGACCCCGCCGACGTACTCGCCCACGAGTGCCTCGTTGTCGTCGAGGATCCCGACGACACCCGTGATGCCGGCGGCCAGCACTTCGCGCGCTAAACCGCTCGCACCGACGAGGAGGAGCCCTGCGCTCACTCCTCCCGCCCTCTCGGATCGCGCAGCACCGCGATGACGCGCGCCTGATCTTCGTCCGACAGCGTGTGGTACACGGGAAGAATGAGCGTGCGGTCGGTCAGCCGCTCGGTCACCGGCAGTCCACCCGTGGGTGTCAGCTCACGGTAGGGCGGTTGGCGGTGGGCGGCCATGATGCCGCGACGGGCCGAGATGTCGGCCCGGGCGAGGGCTTCGAGAAGGCCCTCGCGGTCGGTCGGGTACTCATCGCCGACCTCCACCCAGCACGACTGGAAGTTACCGGTGCCGTACGCCGGGTCCGTCACGGCACGCAGACCGCTGATCCCCGCGATCGCGTGCTGATACCGGGCGGCGATCTCGCGGCGACGGGCCACGATCTGCGGCAGACGGCCCAGCTGAACCAGGCCCACCGCGGCCTGCAGGTCGGTCATGCGAAAGTTGTAGCCGATCTCGGAGTACTCCTCGGCGGGCGGGAGCACCGAGCCATGGCGCTCGGCGGCCGAGACGCTCATGGCGTGCTCGCGCAGGTGTCGCGCACGCGCGGCCCACTCCGCGTTCGCGGTCGTGATCATGCCGCCCTCACCGGTGGTGAGCAGCTTGCGCGGGTGGAACGACCACACGCCGCGATCTCGGCGCCCGCGCCGACCGGTCGTCCCTTGTAGGTCGAGCCCGCACCGCACGCCGCGTCTTCGATCACGATGATTCCGAGCGGGTCGGTGACGGCGCGGA